>PVJC01006090.1:34337-56458 GCA_004026665.1 Murina feae | reverse complement strand
AGTAGGTTTTCCTATTGTGGAAGGGGAGCCTGCAGTAGCATCCTGGGTTCTGACCAGGGGTTATGCTCTGGTGCTTTATCTCAGCAGATGAGATTCCTAGAAGAAGACTCTTGGATATACCTTGAACATTTCTATCGATTTTGCCAAATCCTCCTCCAAAAATGTTGAACCACTTTAAACTCCCACCAGAAACCATGCGTGCGCCCTCTGTCCTACTTTGATGCCAATATCATTTATTTCCCCTTAGAAGCTTCCCTCCCCTCAGTCGGGACTGCTTGGTACTTGAGCCAAACTCACTGTTCAGACTGAGACTTGATTTCCCGAGATAGAATTATGGAGGAGGAAAAATAGTGTTCCTCTACGCTTTTGAGTTTTTAACAGAGGCCCTTGTAATTAGAGAAAAACAAAAGTTCATTAACATGTGTACCTCGTGTATATGTGGGAGATCCCAGCGAAAAATGAATAACTCCCCAAGGTGGCTTAGAATCCAGATATAAATACCTTCTTCCTAGGGAAAGGGGACGGGATATCTAGGCCTCTTAGAGGAGAGTACATGAGTTTTAGGAAAGATGAATGGGGGTGGGGGAGATGTTTGGGTATGATGTCAACTTGTATCTCCTGTGACAGGTGTCAGTCTTCACTGGCTGATGACACTTTTCCCATCAAGGGAACCTTTTGTGGAGGTCCGATTTTAGGCAGATCAGGAGACTATAGTGAAAGCCTCTCCTTGCATTTGCTGTTTTTCAAGCATCTGTAGCTCAAGATCATCAATATAACAACACAGCATATGTTAGGGTGGCATGTTCTCTGACCTTCAGAATAAACCCAACAGAAGTTTGTTTCCTTTCTTAGGTGATTTGCCACAGTAGTGTCATTCCCTGGAGACAGTATTCTGCCCAGACCTTCCTGGGAGTGGTCATAACATACGCTGTGCTTGTAGAAAGGTGTGGGCCATATCACTAAATAAATCAGGGTCAGTTTTATCAGCTGGTGGAAAGGGAGATAAAGTTATGATAGTTTATCTCCCTTTCCACAGGTTTCCTGCAGATTTGTATCTCTGCTGTAGCCCCAGTGGCCCCAGAGCCTCCGTGGCTGTGGGGCTTGGGGCTGCTGGGTTCTGGGCCCCCTGTGGGCTGTCTCTCTGCTCCTCTGACCCCAGCAGCCCCAGCACCTCCACAGCCACAGGACTGAGAGCTGGTTGGTGCTGGGTGCCCTGCAGGCCCAGTCTCCGTGGCCGGGGCCGCTGGAGTCCGAAGCATGGAGACCCAGCCTTCAGGGGGCCCAGCACCCCAGTGGTAGTAGCAACCAAGCAGGCCCAGAGGCCCTCTTCCAGTGGGCTGGGCAGAACGCCTGCATCATCACCATGGCAACAACGCAAGCGTCTTGTCACAGCCGCCACCATCTTTGTCTTAGAGTGATTGTTAATTTGCATATTACTCTTTTATTAGATTAGATGTAGCTATGGGCATCTCCATCTTGTGGCCATGGAGGCGGCCATCTTTGGGCCATGGGAGCAGTCATCTTTGTCACAGAGTGATGTCTAATTTGTATGTTACTCTTTTATTAGATAGGCTGTATATATATATTAATAAAAGAGAAACATGCAAATTAACCATCACTCCATCACTCTGCTACACCCACCAGCCAATCAGAGAAACTATGTAAATTAACTCAACAAAGATGGCAGTTAATTTGCATATACAGGCCTGGAGCAAAGACTGAAGATGACTGAAGATGGCGGCGGCCACGGAGCTGGAGTGAGCAGGAGGCTTGGGTTGCTCCAGGCGACAGAGGAAGCCAAGCTTCCCACCAGCCCTGTACTCCACTCAAGGAGTGGCTAGGGGCCTGGGTCACTGGGGGGAACTCAGGCTTCCAGTCTTCCCTGGACTCCAATGGAGGAGCTGTAAATAAAAAAGGAGGGGCTGGGAGCAGCCGGAGCAGAGAA
The DNA here is from genome assembly GCA_004026665.1 of Murina feae. NCBI lineage: Eukaryota > Metazoa > Chordata > Mammalia > Chiroptera > Vespertilionidae > Murina > Murina feae. The sequence continues at coordinate 54,513 of PVJC01006090.1, read as the reverse complement.
GCCAAGCCTCACTGCTGCAGCTGGACCAAAAGCCTGGGTCCCGGGTGCTGGAAGAAAACTGGTGCTGGCAGCCAAGGGAATGAAGGCCTATTGCCCAAATCTTCATGCAATGCGCCACTAGTGTTATTATATAATACTAGTATTATTATATATTCCCCGTGCTTTCACCACACTATTGTCTGTGTCTAAGAGCTATGCACATAAGTGTATAAGTTCTTTGGTTAATCTCTTCCCTTCCCCTTCCCGCTGAGATTCATCAGTCTGTTCTATATGTCTATGAATCTGGACTTATTTTGTTGGTCAATTTATTTTGTTTATTAGATTCCACAAATAAGTGAGATAATGTGATAATTGTTTTTCTCCAACTTGCTTATTTCACTTAGCATAATAATCTCAGGTCCATCTGTTCTGTCTCAAAGGGTAAGTGATCCTTCTTTTTCAAAGCTGCCCAGTATTCCATGGTGTAAATGTGCGACAGTTTTTTTTTAATCTGCTCATATACTGATGGGCATTTGGACTATTTTCAGATCTTAGCTATTATAAGTAATGCTGTTATGAATATAGGGGTGCATATAGTCTTTGTGATTGGTGTTTCAGGGTTTCTAGGATATATTCCTAGAAGTGGGGGTCACTGGCTCAAATAGGAGTTCCATTTTTCATTTTTTGAAGAAATTCCGTACTGTTTTCCACAGTGGCTGCACCAGTCTGCATTCCACCAGCAGTGTACTAGAGTCTCCTTTTCTCTACATCCTCGCCAGCACTTGTCATTTGTTAATTTGTTGATGGTAGTCATTTTGTCACATGTGAGGTGATACCTCATTATAGTTTAAATTTGCATTTCTCTGATAATCAACGACTTTGAGCATTTTAAAAATATATTTTAGAAATTAACCTCTTGTCAGAAGTATCATGGGCAAATATATTCTCCCTTACAGTAGGTTCCCTTTTTATTTTGATTATGGTTTCTTTTGCTATGCAGAAAATTTTTAGTTTAACATAATCACATTTATTTATTTTTTCCTTTGGTTATCTTGCTTTAGGAGATGTATGGGTGAAAATTCTGCTATGTGAGATGTCTGAGATTGTGATGCTTATATTTTATTCTAGGATTTTGATGGTTTTATGACTTACAGTTAAGTGTTAAGTATTCTGAGTTTATTTTTGTGTATGGTGTACATTACTTGTACACACTTAGATCACATAATTCTCTCACCTTGGTTTGGTTGTTTGATTTATCTGTTGATTGAGAAGATTGTAGGGGCTGCTTTACTCCTTCTTGTTGTTTTTGTATCAAAATTATAAAATTCCTTTTTGGTTATTCCCAAAGAACATGCATTTAACTGAGCCAGATGTTAAATCCCAAGGTAATCTCAGCATAGGGACATTGAAAAACTTTGACCCTTGAAAGTCATTGATTGAGATGTTGAAATTTACAGAGATATGTGGGAGGACTGAGGATATTATATTAGGGTATTATTTTATTATGTTCATGAAATATACCCTATTACTCTGAAATAGTCAATTTTTGCTGATTAATTATAATTTACATATTTTGAGCATGACCATTACCATTACCATAGAAATGGAAATATAAAATATACTTAACTATTTTGAACTTTTAAAATAAAATAATGGTTAATGTTCTTTATTTTATTTTTAAATAGACTTGCTTTAAGTAAATTATGGTTCTTGGGTTGTGATTGATTTTTTCTATGTTAATTTGTTTCACATATATTACTTTATGTTAAAATTATTTATAATGGTGTGTATTTTGCATAAACCTAAATATGCAACATCTAGTTGTAATAGCTACTAATCATATACTCAATTGTTATAGAATAATCAAAATAACTCTTTCAATGGGTCATTTAGATCTGCATAGGCTTGGTAAGTTTTTATTATTAGACTAGGGGCCTGGTGCATGAAATTCATGCACATTATAAGGGAATTAATTACAGGAAATATTTTAATATTGCTATATGCCCTTTCTATGTAATAGAAGTGTCAGAGATGAAAGAAAATTAATAAAATGTATACGAAAATATTCCTCCTGTTAGAGTATGGGTGTGCCACAGGAACCAGAGTCAAGTCCCCACCCACCCACGTGCGCCTCGAAATCGTGCAATACCCAGACCTGGCTGGCCCCACCCCTATTGGGTGAGATCCAGACCTGGCCAGCCCACCTCCTTCAAGCCCCACCATGTGAGGGGGGCGTGACCTCATGTTGCCTGGCCCTGCGCTGGGGTGGGGAGCATGGCCTGAGGTCCCCTGTCAAGCCCCATCTGATGGGGGGCACGGCCTCAGGTTCACCAGCCTGGTGTCAGGGCCGGGGGTACGGCCTGAGGTCCCCTAGCCTGGTGTCGGGGTGGGGGCATGGCCTGAGGTCCCTTGTCAAGCCCCACTGGGTGGGGGTGCAGCCTCAGGTCCCCTGCCCCGGCTCAGAGCCATGCAGCCTCAGGTCCCTGTTGACTGCTCATTAAGGCTTTAAGGCTTATTAGGAGAACTCAGCCTCCACTGTGGGTGCAGCCATCTTGTGTTATGGGAACCCTGCTTCTGCTGTGGGCGCTGCCATCTTGTGACAATGTGATGATCAATTTACATATTCCATTTTTATTACATAGGATAGGTTACAGTCTTTGAGAAATTATCTTTTTGGTGGGCAGGTTTCTAAGGATGCTGTAAAGAGACACTGGCCTATATTATATGGCTATCTGTAACTCTACTCTTTTATAACTTTTAGTGTAACAAAGTCAAATTAGTCAGAAGAAATAAAAATAAAAACAAAGAAAATAGCAAAATCTAAAGATGAATAGTAGTGCAGATCATATTATTCCTTATTTTTAAATGTAAAAATTATTTACTAAACCACAATTTTTATTTAAAAATAATTATACTAAATGTATAATGTGAATAATAACCATGACATTGATGGTATTATTCTTAATTTTTTTTATTTAACTGTAGTTGCTATGCAATATTACATTGGTTATATTAGTTTCATGTGTAAAATATAGTGATTCATCATTTCTGTACAATGTGATCACCTCACTAATTCTAGTAATTATCTCTCACTGTGAACCCTTGTGCACTGTTGGTGGGACTGCAAACTGGTATAGCTACTATGAAAAACAGTATGAAGATTGCTAAAAATAGATATACCATATGACCAGCAATTCTAATTCTAGTATTTATCCCCAAACCCCCAAAGCACTAATCCAAAAACATATATGTACTTCCCAGCATTATTTATCATAGCAATGATGTGCAAGCAACCTAGTTGTTTGTTGATAAAGAAATGGAAAAAGAAGATCTGATATATATACTCAGTGGAATATTACACAGCAATAAAAATACAATCTTGCCATTTGTGACAACATAGGTAGATCTATAGAGTATTATGCTAAGTGAAATAAGTCAGGCAGAGAAAGGCAAATACAGTATGGTGAAACTGATAGAAGCAGTGTATTTTCTTTAATTACCAGAGGCCCAGTGCATGAATTCATGCACAGGTGGGGGGAGGGGTCCCCGGACTGGCTAGTGATCACGGCCAATTGGGGGAGAGGGAGTGGTTGGCCAGGGGAGGGACCATAGGAGGTTGGCCAGTGGCCATGGGAGGTTGGCTGTGGGAGCACATTGACCACCAGAAGGCAGCTCCTGTGTTGAGTGTCTTCCCCCTGATGATCAGTGTGCATCATAGCAACTGGTCGACCAGTCATTCGGTTGCTTAGGCTTTTATATATATAGATTGCATGCTTTCCCCTAGATTTCTTACTTTGCATGATTGAGGTGCCTTAATTTTTTTCTACTGGAACTTTAGTTTCTTTAGCATTATAATTTGTTAGTGTATTTTATAGATGATTTTGGCTTATAATGTTAAAGTTTCTTCTAAATTACTGGTTCTTAGTAGTGTTATACCATTCTCCTTTTTTCTGGTCTTCATGCATGTTTCCTTTTCAAACACAATAATACACACAAGCACAATAAACTACTCACTGTGACCTGTGGAGTTTTAATACCCACTCCTGGTACCCATTTTGAGGACATAATTTTGTCTTTAGGTCATTTGTTGCTGGCCAGGCATTCAGAACTGAGCTCTATTTAAAAAAACAAAACACTTTATTGCTGAAAGTATTACATAGGTCCTCTTTTCCCCTCATTAACCTCTTCCAACCCACTTCCATCTGCCCCTGCCCCCCAGGCCACCTCATTGTCTGTGTCCCTGGGTTAGGCACATACGCATACGAGTTCATTGATTGATCTCTTCCCACCCACCCTCTCCTGCTTTCCCTCTGTGGTTTGTTAGCTCTATTTTGGATCCTATTCAGATTTTTTTCCAGGAAGAGACTGTGCTCTTGATGTCCTGCCCCTTTGAATGTAGGGTTTTACAGAGCCTTATGAATTTTAATACTTCAGTCACCTGTGCAAAATACTGATTATTCAACATAAACCATCTGCAATAAAATCCTATGACATAAATTTGATAATCTTTTACAAAAGCAGTACATAAGTTTGAACAACATTTCATTTTAATAAAGTTATATAGTTTGTTTAAAATGGTAGATTCAGTAGACTAAAATAAGGAATTTGAAAGAATATACTTCTGTCTAGGAATTTGCCAATATCTTTGTGCACTTCATCATGCCATTTGGCCAGGTTACTAAGCAAGTCATTTGTGGATGGCAGACCACAAGTGAAATACTGCAGAGGAGACCTTTTTGACCTACCAGTACTGGAGTCATCCTGGATTACTTCTAAAATTTGGCAATATTCTGAGATGGCACTTTGACCTTGAGATGCCTGGGGTCTCCAAGAGCCGATTTGAATCCACTGGCCATCTGGCTTTTAAACAATTTGTCCCAACCCCCCACCTCCCCAAAAAGGAAAAAAATAATAACCTTTTTTTTTTTTCATGGTACCATCCAGTAGGAAGGAACTTTTAAAATTGTATATTTTGTCATGATGATTGTCATTCAGAATTTTGGATAGCTCTTTCTAACTAGTCCATCTAAAAATGCAATGAATCAATTATTTTTCTTCACAATTGCACATAAAAATTGATGTATTCCAATCCTAATACTAATATATTCAAGTTATATGTTAAAAACACATTTACTTATTTTCTTCTCAGAATTATAAAAATCTTCCTGATTAGTATTGTTTTCTTGTGCTCAATACAGATATATTTTCAATGAAAATATAAGCATGACAGAAGATTTTATTATCACAAAACTAATCGTCTCAATTTAGTGACCCTTAGTTTAAGTAAGAAATGAAGTTAGAGTAAATGACTATTGATTGATATTGGAATTTAGTTTCTAAGATTTAAAGTAAAAAGAAGAGGCTGAAAAAAAATCATTACACACAAACACATTTATCCCAAATGGATTTATAAATTAGTATCTAAATATTTATGGGAAAATAGTAGATAGTAAATGGTTGGGTTGTATGAGTATCGGGCACCAAGTTATGTTCCCTCTTTCTCTATTTCAATTCAGTTTAAAATCTCTTCACTTAAAAAAAGTGATTGCCTAGAGACCTTTGAAGCCAGGGAGGATGATGCAGGGGCAAGAGGTTTATTCCCAAGGTCACACTTCATTTGCATAAGCTAGCAACCGTAGGGCACTATGGAATGTCTGTAAATAGATTTCATTACAGAAGTTCAGCTTAAAGGGACTAAAACAAATCCTCAAGCAAACATTTTATATTGCTTCAGGTTCTGCTGTAATAAAAATATTTTAGTAACACAACATTCTATGAAGGCAGGAAATGAAACAGGAGGGCATCCAAATCTTTCTTTCAGTGCACTGTTATGAAATGTTTTAAAGAACACAAACACAATATTCTAATTATTTTAACAAAATAGTCCTACAAAAACAGGATTATGTCATTCTATATGTCTGTCATGAGGGAAAAAGACCAACACAAATCTCTCCCTCTCCAGTCGCTCTCCCTCTTTCCTTTCCTTTATTCCTCTCCCTTCCTCTCTCTTCCCTCCTGTCCCTCTCTCTATTTCTCTTTCCTCTCTATCTTGGCATCCTGACCTTGTCTCTTCGGAACTCTCACTCTCCCATCCTTCTGAACTTTCAGGTTTATTCCTGCCGGATTTGTCCAACAACATGCCTGGTAATAGTGAATAATGCATTCTGTTCTCCAAAGAAGTTTTGGCCAGAAAACGTGATTTAAAACCCAAATGTCAAATTCAAACATTGGCATTTCTGAAAAAGGGATGAATGTGAAATGCATTGTTTTAATTATGATGGAAAAAAGGGGAATACTTCATTAATAAATCACAATTAAGCTTGAATTTGAGTGAAAACAGTGGAATACATCAGTATGCCAAATTTATCTGATTAACCAATATTGATAACATAAATTCTCCTGTAAGTGTGATTTTAATGAATTTTATACCATGGATTTATACTTTCACTAGAGGCTCGGTACATGGATTTGTGCACCGGTCCCTCTGCCCTTGGCGTGGCCTGCAGGGGTCGGGCTGAAACCAGCAGTCCATGCCACCTGCAGCTCCTGCCTGCCCCTTCTGCCTGCTGCCTGCTCATCCTGGCCTTGCTGCTATGGGCTTGCCCCCAGTCAGTCCTGATTAAGAGAGGCTTGTGTTGCTGCAATGGTGTTTGCCAGCCATGAGCCCTGTGTCTGGCACCTGTTGGTCAGCTGAGTAGCACTCCTGTTGTGCGAGCACACTGACCATCAGGAGGCAGCTCCTGCGTTGAGCATCTGCCCCCTGGTGGTCAACGTGCATCATAGCAACCAGTACACTTGTTCAGTTGTTTAGTCTGTTTTATATATAGACTAGAGGCCTAGTGCATGAAATTCATGCACTGGGTTGGGGGGTCCTCAGCCGGGCCTGCACCCTCTAGTATTCCAGGATCCCTTAGGGGATGTCTGTCTGCCAACTTTGGCCCGATCCTTGAGGGGATTGGGACTAAACTGGCAGGTGGACATCCCTCTTGCAATCCGTGATCCCTCGCTCCTTACCATCCGCCTACTTGCTCCTTACCACTTGGCTTGCTGACCCTTAGTACTGCCAGGGATGGGAGAGGTTCCTGCCACCACTGCTGCGCTTGCCAGTTGTGAGCCTGGCTTCTGGCTTCTGGCTTTCCCCCTGTGGGAAATTGTGATAGTCAGTATATTTCAAACTTGTATACTCTACCATACCTAATATGTTGTTTATATGTTTATTCATTCACTCACCCATTGAACTTTGGCTAAGCACCCACTAGATGTTAGACACTGTGCTACGTTTTGAGCAAGGATAATGCTTGGATTCAAGTCTCAGTGTGTGAGAGGCTAAGTGGTACATTGGACTGATCATACATTTTACTTTTAGCATTTTAAATATATTTTTTATTGGTTTCAGAGATAAAGGGAGAGGGCAAGAATAGAAATACCAACGATGAGAGAGCATTGTGGGGGATGACACTTTGCATCTGTGAGTCTTAGTTTTCTTCTCTGGGAAAGAAGTTAGCATCCCCATCTTGCAAAATGGTTGTGAGGTTTAGGGAAAACTTACCATAGGTAAAATGAGTGGCATAAAATATGGCATATAGGTGCTAAAAACATCATAATTGCATTATGATGGTTGGTAATGATTTATTTAGCTTTAAAGAAAATTATGAATTTTAATTATTTTAAGTAAACACTTAAAATATTAACTTATCAATAATGTAGGATCACCTTTTTTTTTAAGAAAAAAAAGATTCAAATTATGTGGAATAAGTCTCAAAGCAGTTTTCATTTGAATTTATATAAGCTCTAACCAATCAACATAGACTTAATGGACTTAGCCATATTATCTGAATATAAGGATTTGTGCACCTTGGAACTGGTGTTCAGGAAGAACATGTATGGAAACAGACATTGTTAGTCAAGGAATTGTCACATCAGGCTCTAAACATGCAATGTCATAGTATCTTTAACTGCCCATGCTCCAAATTTTCAATTCTATTTAAAATATTCCACATATTCTATACATACTTGATTATGAGAAGATGCAAGTTATAACATAGTCCTAAAACAAAATGGGAGAGATAAAATATAAAGCACATAGATAACTCATTTTCATGTGGAAACACTAGTTTTTTTTTTACAGTAATTTAATCAGATAATTTCAGTTTATGTTCCTTTGTGCTTCATGATGTTTACTTTCCTAATAACTGCAATTATTCTGAGGATGACATTACATTTTTTCCCTTAGAATAGATGTGCTTCAATTGAAAAAATCCAATTGAATAAGAGCATGTAACGAGAATATGTAATCCATCGTTATTAAAAAAGGCAGCTTACCTTTATCTGGGTGTTAAATAGTACAAATCCGTGAGAGCCAGTGAATGTTTTGAAGTCAAAACGAAGGGCTGAAATGGATTTGTCACAGAATTATATGTATTACCTCAGAAATAGGTTATATCTAGGAGGGGTAAGGGGAAATATGAGTGATTAAATGAGAAGTGAAGACTAAATGATTTTACATGTCTTTACCTGAGTGAAATCCTTCTGATTTAGATTTTTATACAAAATTTACTTACAATAAATAAAATCCTAAGCAGTTTGAAAGAGCTTTATATCTAATTATTAAATAGGATGTATTTTCCAGAAGAAAGCTGTAGATGATGATATCTGATTAATAAGAGCTTATATAAAAGCATTGTAAAGAATCCTGGCATAGAGACCAGGCATCATGGCAGGTGGCATCTGTTTTGACTGGGAACCCATACACTTAGTCCACATGATTCATATTTGCTTCAGTGCTTTTAGTATAGCCTTAAAGTATTTATGAACCATCCTTTTCCTCTTAAAATATGTGACCACTTGCCTGGCTGATGTGGCTCAGTTGGTTGGGTGTCATCCTGTGCACCAAAAGGTTGCTAGTTCAATTCCCAATTAGGGCATATACCTGGGTTGTGGGCTCCATTTTTGGGTAGGGGACATGGAAGAGGCAGCCGATCAATGTTTCATTCTCACATCAATATTTCTCTCTCTCCTTCTCCCTCTATCTTCCTCTCCCTTTAAAAATTCAACAATAAAAAAATCTTAAAAAAAAGAATGTGACTACTTATATAGGTGTTAAACATTTTACAGTACAACAAAGTCAATATTGCTTTAAACACAGATTTTAAAATAAAGCATTAAAATGTGCTGATTCAGATGTAGTTATAATGCTCTTGGATTACAATGAAAATAACAAAAAAACAGTACAAAACAACACTTCACTGGACAACAGCACTTTAATATAGTAAGTATAGCATGGTTTGGAGTAAAATCATCGTATTCCTTGAAAGGATTTCATCATAAAATGGTCTGTCTCACTTATATGAGAGGCTCTATTGCATGGATTTTATGGACCCAATCAGAGCATTGTGCCAATGTTTAAATTACATGCTTTAGAGAATCAAATTCAAACGTGTTCCTGTATGCCATTAGAACTATCATGGAAAGTGATGACCATACCTGCACTGCAGTTGTAGGTAAATAGTCTTTCAGTAAGAAGAATGGTATATGCCCTCATATGAAGTGAGCCCTGGAAAGCTCAATTCATCTTAGTAATTCTTTTCCTAATACTTATTCACTCTTTACTCTCATTTCTTCTTTTATGCTCACAAAAAAGAGGTTTTATTTACCTTCCTGCTCACTAATCTTCATGTCTCCTTCCTGGTGCTCAGGACATGCTGATGATCCAATGTTATTTAGACTATACGGAAATATTACTCCGTCTTTGGGATTCTGGGACACCCTGCATATGATGATACTGCTACTAGAGAACTTGGGCAGTTAAGACTGAGCAATGCAATCTCTTTAGAAAGAGACTGTCATTCTTTCCCACTGATGGAGGTTGGCATCCAGTGTTTCTAAACAGTAGTACAAAATGTTCAGGAACTTTGGAATTGGCAGGTCATGGGTCCCTGAACCAGGGAAGGAGAGATTAATAGTAAATATTATTATTAAGCTCTAAATAGGAGCCCAGCACTATGCTCCACATGCAATAATTTCACAGGTGAAGAAACGGGACTAAATGGAATTGTAGTGACTTGCCCAATGCCACAGAAATAGCTGCAGAGATTCAAATGCAGCTTGACAAATCAAATGCAGAGAGGCAGACAACAGATTGGTGGTCACCAGCGGGAAAGCGGGGTGGAGGGAGGGCCACATGTGTAAAGGGGGACAGTTGTATGGTGACGAGTGGAACCTAGACTTTTGATGCTACGTACTCTGTAGTGTTTACAGGTGTCAAGTTATAATGTTACGCACTTGAAACTCATAAAATGTTATAAGCCAATGTTTCCTCAATTAAAAAAATGAAGACACAGGACAAAAACAGCAGCAACAACAAAAACAAATCCAGGTGTGACTCCAAGTACAAACAGAGATGGGAGAATGTACAAGTGGAAGGGTAAGTTAACTGCAGGCTGAAGGGAGTGGCGTGGTCTCAGGCATCTCAAATTTTTTGGTGCCCGAGGATTTGCTGATGCATTTGTGTGGGCAGAGCACAGATGGGCTGTATTGCCACGTTGGTAAGCCAAGAACACAGGACTGCAGAGCACTACCTATGTGTAAATAGGATGATTGGACCTGAGGATTATTTTGGTTTTCAGGAATATTCATATATATATATATGTCTCACATGAGTGACATATGAATACAGTTTGATTATATGAGATTAAACAAAGAGCCACATAGACTAAAAAATGAATCTTCTTTATTTGCCCCCTCATAGTAATATTCTTCCAAGAGGTAATCATTTTTAATAATTTCATGTCTGTGAATAATTTTTATGCACATTTTATGTATTATTATTGCCTTTTTAATAATATTATGAGGGGCAGCTTGAGTTTTCACTTGGCAGTATGTCTTTGAGATATTGACAAGGCGATATCTACCATGTTCATTTTTAACTGCTAAGTAAATGGGTTCCAGCATTTATTTAAATCATTCCCTTATTGGTGGATGCTTAGAGTGTGTTCACAGTTTTACCACTGGAATTAATCAAGCGAATGTTATCATAGAAGACTCTTTTGCATATGTATAAATATTTCTCCAGTATGATGTGTCTATTTTTATGCTAGTCCTATGCTGTTTTGTTTACTATGGCTTTGTAGTATAGTTTGACATCAGTTAGCATACTATCCCCAACTTTGTTTTTCTTTTTTAAGATTGCTGTGACTAATCAGGGTCTGTTTTAGTGCCATATAAATTTTTTGAATATTTGTTTTAGTACTGTGAAAAATATCATTGGTATTTTGATAAAATTGCATTGTTTCTATAGATTGTTTTGAGTAGTATGGACATTTTAATAATGTAATTCTTCTTATTCATGAGCATGGTATATGCTTCCATTTATTTGTATCTTTTTCAACGTCTTCTAATTTTTCATGCACAGGTCTTTTATATTCTTGGTTAAATTTATTCCTAGATATTTTTTAAATGAAATTTTAAATTGGATTATTTCTTAAGTTTCTCTTTCTGATAGTTTATTATTATATAAAAATACAACCAATATATGAATATTTATTTCGTATCCTGCTGATTTAATGAGTTCATTTATTAGTTCTTGTAGTTTTTTGGTGGAATCATTAGGGTTCTCTACACATAGTATCATGTCATCTACAAAAAATGACAGTTTTACTTCTTCCTTTCTAATTTAGATGACTTTTACTTCTTCTTGTCCAATTGCTGTGGCTAAGATTGCCAATACTAAGTGGTTAAAGTGGTTATTTCAGTCTTGTTCCTGATTGTAAGGAGGACACTTTTAGATTTCTTAGTGTGATGTTGTAGCTGTGGATTTGTCACATATGGTCTTTGTAATGTTGAGGTATGTTCTCTCTATTCCAAATTTGCTGAGAGTTTTATCATAAATGCTGGAATTTTTCAAGTGATTTCTGCATCTATTTTTTTCTTTATTGATTAAAATATTACATATATGTTCTTGTCCCTCCATTGTTCCCCCCCCTCCCCACCAAATTCCCCACTCATGCCCTCACCCCCCAGTTGTCTGTGTCTATTGGTTAGGCTTATATGCATGCATACAAATCCTTTGGTTGATCTCTTCCCCTTAATCCCCACCCTCCTCTACCTTCCCTCTGAGGTTTGACAGGCTGATCGATGCTTCTCTGTCTCTGGATCTGTTTTTGTTCATCAGTTTATGTTGTTCATTATATTCCATAAATGAGTGAGATCATGTGATATTTATCTTTCTCTGACTGGTTTATTTCAGTTAGCATAATGCATCTATTTTCTTTTAAATTTAAACTTTTGTTTAAAGTATTAAATAAGTCCCCGTTTTCCCCCATTGACCTCTCCCCAGCCATCCCCACTCCCCAGCACATGCCCTAACCCCCCACCCCTGTCTGTGTTCATTGTTTATGCTCATGTGCATGCATACAAGTCCTTTGGTTGATTGCTTACCCTCTCACCCCTCGCCTTGTTCAATGCTTCTATGACTCTGGTTCTATTTTTCTGCATCTATTGATATGATCATATGATTTTTATTTTGTTTATATGGTGTATCACATTAACTTACTTGTGAATACTGGACCAATCTTGCATTCTAGGAATAAATCTCACTTGATCATGGTATATATTTTTAATGTATTGCTGAATTCAGTTTGCTAATATTTTGTTGAGGATTTTGGTATCTATATTTATCATGGATATTTGTCTATAATTTTATTTAAGATATCTTTGTTAGGCTTTATAATCAAAATAATGCTGGCCTCATTTATTTTGCTGTTCTGATTGTGTATTTTCTGCTACCTTTTCATCCATATCACTGATTTGATTTTTGCTTCATCTAATCTACTATTCATTCCCTCCAATGTATTTTTCATTTCAGCAGTTACTGTATTCTGCATTTCTGACTGGTTCTTTTTTTTAACCTCCATTTTTTATATTTCCTAGCTCTGTATCCTTATTACTAGTATTTTGACCTCTGCAACTGGTAAATTCCTTGACTCCATTTCACTTAGTTCTTTTTCTGGAGTTTTGTGTGGTCCCTGCATTTATGACATGCTTCTTTGTCTCCTCATCTCATCTAATAAAAGAGTAATATGCAAATTAGGTGTCACTCCATGACAAAGATGGCCACCCCCATGGCCACATGATGGTAGTTCCCAGTCCGGCTCAGCCTTGCCACTGAAGTGGTCAGGACTGTTAGCCAGGCAGGTGGCAGCCCCAAGGGGTGGAACAGGTGATCAGAGGTGGCTGGGGGTCCCCTGCCCAGGCCAGAGGTCTTTGCCAGAGGCCTCAGGCATGGGAAAGAGTGGAGCTGGTGATTGGAGGGGGCAGGGGCAGAGCCAATGATCAGAGGGGTATGAGGGTGTCCTACCCAGGGTCAGAGGCCTCAGGCCTGGGCAGGGGCAAGGCAGGAGATCGCAGGGGTCTGGGCATCAGTGGAGCTGGCAAAGCAGGGGTCTGGGGGTCCCCTTCCCAGGCCTGCAGCTTTGGCCAGAGGTTGTAGTGGGGCAGGGGTGGAGCAAGTGATGGCAGGGGGCAGGATCAGAGCTGGTGATCACAGAGGCCTGGGCTCTGTGAAGCTGGCAATCAGAGGGGCTTGGGAGTCTCCTGCCCAGACCTACAGCCTCAGGCAGAGCTTACAGGCCTGGGCAGGGGTGGAGCTGGGATTGGAGGGGCAGGGGTGGAGCTATTGATCTGAGTGAACTACAGAGGAAACACCTTTTCTTACCACTCATTGGCTAAGCTCCCTGTATGGCACTGGTAATATTCTTAGTAACTTGGGTAATAAGAATCCCTAAAGGCAATCTAGGGTTTTTCCACCACACTCCTGGAGAAAAAAAAGAAGGTTCATTGCTGGAGGGCTAAGAACTGTTATATCCTGCCCTATCCAGTTTGGCTCAGTGCATAATGCTTCAGCCTGCTGACTGCAGGGTCTGGGTTCAATTCTGACCAAGGGCATGTACCTAGGTTGCAGGCTCCTCCCTGGCAAGGGCCCAGGTCAGGCCTCATGCAGGAAGCAATCAATCAAAGTGTTCCTCTCACTTTGATATTTCTCTCTGTTTTTCCCTTCCACATTCTCTAAAAATCAATGGAAACATATCCTCAGGTGAGGATAAAAAAAAGGAAAGAAATGTCATATCCTATGAAAGACACGTCTTGAAAATGCCTAAAGAAAGTTGTCATTTTTTCATGGTGAAGGGACTGAAGTCTGTGTTAATGAAAACACCTTGGTGGCTACAGTGACTGGCAGTTGGCTGCAGCAGTAGGGTGATGGGGCTGGTGGCTTCCCCTGATTAGCCTGGTTGCCTCCCACAAAGGAAAACCAAACTTGAGTTTAAGCCTGCTCCCCAAGAGGAGCAGGTGTAGGCCTAAGCCATCAGTAGGACACCCCCTGAGGGTTCCCAATATGTGATAGGGAGCAGGCTGGGCTGAGGAACCCCCTCCCCCACCCCAGTGCACGCATTTCATGCACCAGGCCCCTAGTTATATATATATTAGATAAATTAGATAAATCGACTATGTCTACTACTCTTGGCAGAATGGCCTTATGTAGTAGGAGTTCTGTGGGACCCAGTGGCACAGTCTCCCTGGTCACTTGAGCTTGATGCTCTGGGAGTGTCCCTGTGTGAAGTGTATGCCTCCCATTTGTAGTTCAGCCTTGATTGCTGTCTCAATATTAGTGGTAGGATTGACCTTTTTCTGATATTTGTGCCTGGCTGTGATCAATGGTGGTGACTACAGCTGATAAGGTGTTGTGTAGGGGCTGACCTCACCAAACAGAATTTGCTCTAGTAGGGCTGTGGTGTCTGCCAAATCTACATTTGGGTTTGCCATTTGTGGAGCTGGTTGGGTGGGTCTCTGGTGTTTCCTGAAGTCAGTCACTAGGTATATTAAATCTGGGGGTTCTTGGGAGGGGTTCTGGTGCAGTGCAAACTGATTGTTTCTAACCCAGGGCCACCTGGTGATTTGCAGATGCTTGCTGCGTGTCCTGGGTTCGGGGATGCCTGGGAGAGGTGAATCTGTGAACCAAGGCGAGTTGCAGAGCCTGGGGCTGCTTAGCAAGATACGTAAGTATGATGGTTCCAGACACTGCTTGCTTGGGGTTTATGAACCTTTGAGAGGTGCTAGGAAAGTCCATAGCACGGCACCAGTTGAGGCTGGTCATTTCTGTGGAATTACTGCTGAAAGACTCCAGAAGGTCATGATTTGGGTTGTGCAGGGTCTCAGGTTCACACCAGCATGGTAAATGGTGATACCCCAGTTAGTGAAGCATTCAGGTTTGCTGCCTGACTTCACCTGCTGCATTGGTGGGGAGAGGTCTCAAAAGAAAATTATTGCTTTAATGCTTCCATGTCAATAAGTTATAAAAATGACAGTAAATTTAATTGAAAACATGTAAGAATACATTAAAAAGATAAGAACCAAAGTAATAAGGAATTAAAAAATTTAAAAAATTGCCAGTATAAATTTGGAAAGATTAATACAATTGGAAAACCTCTTGTAAGATTGGTGCAGAGAGATAACACAAATTATCAATATTAATAACTAGAGGCCCAGGGCATGAAATGTATGCATGGGTAGGGTCTCTAGGCCTGGCTGGCAATCAGGGCCGATCAGGTTCCCTGCCTCCCAGCCTCCCTACTTCCTCCTTCCCTCACTTCCTCAGGGCCCCACTGCTGCTGCTGGTTGCCCTCCATGTTCCACACCGTACCCTGGTGGTTAGCGCAAGTCATACCGAGAGATTGAACTCCCAGTCTCCTGGTCAAACTCCCGAGGGGACAATTTGCATATTAGCCTTTTATTATATAGGATAATAAGACAATATTATTGTAGATATTAATGACACTAAAAGATAATAGGATATTTATACTGACTTTCACAGTTTGATTAAATAGATTATGCCTCTAAGAATCAACAAAAATTGATAGATTAAAGAATAAAATATAAAATGTTTGAAAGCTTAGAATCAATTGCCTTCAGGCCAATTTTTTATTTTTTTATTTCTTATTATTTTGTTCTTATCTTTTAAATTTATCCTTACATGTTTTCAATTAAATTTACTGTCATTTTTATAACTTATTGATATGGAAGCATTAAAACACTAATTTTCCTTTGAGACCTCCCCCCACCTATAACAGGCCAGGTTACTCTATTTATTATTAGCTATTATTTTTTTATTTCATAGTCCTTTGTTAATCTTCAAGTATTTATTTTCCTTTTCTATTTCTGCTCATTCACCATTGGTTTAGGCTTTTCATGCTTAGATTATTGCAGTGACCTCTTTATTTTCATATTTTTCTGCTTTATATTGCTTCTTGACTCCAAATATTTTCTGAATATTTATGGCATATTAATATTTTTAAAGCAATATTTTCATAATGGACTATTTATGGTCCCTAATGAGTTTTTGAACTTCTAAGCTTTAAGTATTTGCTTAAATAATTTTCTTTTTCTTCTACAAAATAGTTTTTCATTTTTGGTCTTGAGATTAACAGCATCAAAATCACCTGTAAGCTTGCTAAAGGAACTTTTCAAGCCCTATTCCAGACTTACTGAATCAGAAATTCAGAAATAAATTTAGAAAGAGTTTCAGATTGTGATATTTTTTATAAGACTCCCAGGAAATTCCAGGTGATCCTGCTATATGCTGTAATAAAAAAAAACACACAAAAAAACCACACACACACAACATTGCCCTAAGTATCTGAGAATCCTTCCTTTTAGGCCTTCCCTAAACGACCTAGATAGGCATTGCGTCTTCTTTTTGATACTTTATGCACATAATACTTATCACATCATTTGCTACTACTTTGATATACTAATCATCCTTTAATTTAAGTATTCTACCTTCCTAACCAGACCATATGCCATGCAAGATAAGAGAATATTTACTCTGACTTTTACATGTGGGATGTTCTCAATTGATTAAATCAGCAAAAGTACTCAGGTGTGTTTTATTTTTCTCATTGCTGCTGTAATAAATTATCACACACCTACTGGCATTAAGTGACTTGAAGGTATTATTTCTCAGTATCTGTAGATGGGAAGTCCTATAGACTTAGCTGGGTCCTCACTTAGGGTCTCAATGGCTGAAATCAAGGTTTTGACTGAGCTGCATTTCTCCCTGGAGGCTTTGGGGAAGAATCGATTTCGAGGCTCATTCATTTTATTGGCTGAATTCAGTTCCTTGTGATTGTTGAACTGAAGTCCCACTATCTTATCAGCTATCAGCTAGTGCCGGTCTTCACTCCTAAGCACTAGCTTGCTATTCCTCATACCAGCTCTAACAACGGTGAGCTTTTTTTTAAAATTTAATTTATTGTTTAAAGTATTACATGAGTCTCCCCCCCCCTCCCATTGACCTCTCCCCCACCACCCCGGTGAGCTGGTTTTTAATGATGTTTTGAATCTCTCTGATTTCTCCTGTTGCAGCATCTCCCTGGCTATAGCTGGAGAAAGTTCTTTGCTCAGGAGGTTAGATTGGATCTACCTGAAAAATTCATGATAATCTCTCTATTTTAACACCCATGATTCTAATTACATCTGCAAAGTCCTTTTTGGCGTGCACGTTAGCATATTCACAGGCTCAAGAAATTAGAGTGTGGACATCTTTGTGGGGGGAGGGGCGTTCGGGTTTAATGTCCGAGTGAAAGCAATGTGATTCGACTGGAAACAATAAATTCTTTGTTTCATTTGCATCTCAGGCAAAGTAAAACACAAAGAAAATTTCACAGCACTATGAACTTTACTAGCAGCCAAAATATTTATTCACATAAGCAAAAATGAGTGATAGAGGTATCAGAAAAAAAATGTCAAGAACCTTTAACATTCTCTATATGGAAAAAATTCTTAACTTGTACTCTAGTAAGGTAAGCAGAGACACATCTTTCTATTTCAGATGACACTGCCTGGTGTAACTTCAAATACTGTGGGCAGTTTCTGAATAATGATGTCTTCTCTTGAGAGCTCCCTCTTAGGGACATGTTCAGCAATTTTTACTTTCTATCTAAGTTAGCTCATCACAACATACATGACGTATCTGGTGAAAATCTAACTCTTTTAAAGTGATGCTGTAACGGCTAGTAGATGGAAACTTTATTTATATAGATTAGGGTATGAGTGCTTTATATGCCAAGTATGATACAACAATCATGATTGAAAAGCTTTAAAATCCCTGAATCATAAGGTATTATTATCAATAACAACAATTATGTTTTGTGATTTTCCTTGTAAGCACTGTCATTTTATTTTTATCTATAAATAAGGGGAGATCAAATATACTATCAAATATCTGTTTAATAGGGCTTAATTATTTATTATGGGACTTTACAGTGTATTTAATAAAATTAATGAGATTCTGACTACTTGAGCCTGCCACTCTCTTTGGCTAGGAGCTCTTTTTGATAAGAAGTAAAGTAAGATTGCCAGTTTTCTTATGAGAATGATAGGGTTTGAGGATTAGCCAACTGAGAATTGGTGAGGTCCTCCTCTAATTAATGTCTTCCCGCTGATGTTTGCCCTAATCTCCCCTTTTATTACATTTATTACAATGCTTTAGCAGGATGTCTGTGTGGCAAGAAAGCTCCATTAACTAAGGTTTCTGTTTAGTGAGTGAAATAACAATCAAGATCCTAATTCTGTACTTGCTACTTTGTAAATTCATTTTAATTTAAAGAGTCACCTTGAGGGAAGCACACCTTTACAAGGGAAAGAGCAGCTGCCCTGACAGGGAGGAGAGCCCCATCCAGTCTTAGCTTTGCAGTTTCAGGCAGATCATTGAATCTCTTCAGCACTCACCCTCCTAAACTATCAAACATAAGGTTTGGACAAAAATGTCTCTAAAATCACGTTAGCTCCCAAACTAACCAATGTGCTGCTGTAAAGGAAACACCTTTCAGATATTGATGAGTAGAAACCTTTTAAAAGTTGTATTGACTTCCCACTTAGATTTTGGCGATGGTCTCTATAAAATTCTTCTTCCTAACTGCATGTTTCAAAGTGTGCTTGCTATACTGGAATATGTTTGTATTTTAACCTCCACATCTTATGTTATCTTCTCTGCCCGATGCATGTCCTTTCTGCTCCCCACCTCCTGCTCCCAGTGCTCAAGCACACATTTTTAACCCCACCTACTGAAATCCTAACCATTTCTTCAAGGTCAACTCAAGAGCTATTTCCTTTACACGGGTCTTCTATAATCACTCCAACTGAAAGCACTGTATCCCCCTCTGATATCCTACAGGACGTAATGTATGTACAACTAAATAATAAATATTTGGCACATATTTGTTTAATGTGCACACTATCTAAGCAATGTCCTTGTTACTGGGGTAAAATAAAGAAAAAAAATTAGACATTATCTCCTTCTCTAAGAGTGTTCTAGACCAGAGAATAATTGGTCATTTTACTCTAGTTTCTACAGTTTTTATTTTATTTATTTTTTTAAAATATATTTTTATTGATTTCAGAAAGAGGGGACAGGAAGAGAGAGAGAGAAACATCAATGACAAGAGAGAATCACTGATCTGCTGTCTTCTGCATGTCCCACATGGGGGATCAAGCCTGTAACCTGGGCAAATGCTTGCCCAATTTTATTTATATGGGTTCTTAAGATGCATGTTAATATTCAGCTAAATAAGATAATTTTTTTTATTGATAGAACCTACAATAATGGCTAGCTTTGTAATTATTCACATGCCAGGGAACAAATGCAGCAACATGGATTTGTCTTGATCATTGTAGTTCGGACTTACCCAAGCTATGTGTAAGCAACATCCTTTGATTAAATAACGTGGTTTGATTTAGTACAATTAATAAACATTGCAAGTATAGCATCTGAAAAGACTTTGTTTCTCATGTGCGATTACTTTTTCCTTTAATGTAGACTATGAAAATGGGAAAGTGGGTTTGTGTGTGAAGCTCTCAGGTTTCTAAATGAAAAGACAATGGATTAGAAAACTGTGGTATATCTACACAATGGAATACTATGCTGCTGTAAAAAAGAAGGAATTCTTCCCATTTGCATCAGCATGGATGGAACTGGAGAGCATTATGCTAAGTGAAATAAGCCAGTCAATGAAAGAAAAATACCACATGACCTCACTTATTTATGGATAATAAAGACCATTACAAAATGATAAACATAAACAAATACAGAGACAGAGCAGCCTTGAACAGACTATCATCCTACAGCTGGAAGGCTGGGGATGGTTGG
>PVJC01006090.1:0-34237 GCA_004026665.1 Murina feae | reverse complement strand
TTTGCATGCATGCATAGGAGAATAATCAGTGGACACGGGAAACTGGGGGTTAGGGAGGAGGGGGGGGAAGGGCAAAGGGAAAAAATGGAGATCTATCTATCATCTGTTGTAATACTTATCTATCACTTGTAATACTTTAAGCAATGAAATAAAAAACAAAACAAAACAAAACAAATAAAAAAAAATAACTTTTGTGAAAATAGACTGTCAGGAAGCCACTTCTTTTGCACTGTACTCCCACGCTTCCCATTTCTAGGATGGCCAAATTTGTGAATGATACACAATTTAATACTTATAACACATTTTGAAAATCTAAATCCCATGGGTGCAACTAGGCAACTGTTGAAAAGTAAGTACCAGATTTATTAGCAGCCATTTTACAAAGATTTCATTTAGCAATGTCGGTGTACCCTCTGTAATTTATTTGATTAATAATATTTGATTTGAACCCAAATGATGACTTCTCACATATATGACAGAACTAATGAACCGTGAAAGAAGAACCGTGCAGTTCAGATGGTCACCCAAACCACTGCTTAGTTAATCCTTTAAATAAACTGGAGCTCACAATGTGTCCCTTTGAAGTCATAAATAATGTATATTTTTCTTTTGACTTTTAATAAGCCAGTAGGGTTCATCGCACAGTCTCCAAACACATATATTTTATTACGGGCCTCTGCAGTTTACTTTAATTAGTGTGTCTGAGTGCTTTGGGAGCCTTAGCCCCACTGAAAACAAACAGAGTCTTACCATCTATAAAACATTAGCTCCCTTTGGTTTATCCTGACACAGCGGGGGAGGCTCAGTGAGAAACACATGGTGTAAGTAAACACTCATAATTGCATTAGCATTCTCTGGTGGATTGGTAATTCAAGCTCTGCTCCATGCTATTGTAAGAGCGGTTAGAACAGGTTTGCCAATCTTGCGGTCTGCTAGGGATTTCATCAAATTCCATGTGAACAGGACTTTAAGTGATAAGTCTACGGGAAACAGAGGAGGGAAGAAGGCATGCTGTAGAATGAAAGCGTAGGAGGCCCTCTGACTTGGTTCTATGTCTGATGTAGCTGTGATACTTTTCAGTTTTAGCTACCATTTCTTTCCCCATGTTATTTAATATCAAAGTCAGTTTCAATCTGTTCTTTGGATAGGCCCACTCTATTGATTATTGATTGTACAATACTATATAAAGACAGCTGGTTAAAATTTTTGGCTTTCAAATATCTGTTTTGATATAACTGTACTCAAACATATGTGCCAATAAAAAAAACCCACGCCACTGCTTGTTGACAGAATGAATGTATTATTCTAATAATTTGTAGTTAAAACTCCCGGTTTTGATATTTTGTACGTATAAGTCTGGTGTACATGATCACTCTTATGCATTTGAATTTATTACTCCAGAAATTGCTTAGAATAATACATGACCAATATATGTGGAAGGGTAACAGGAATGTCAATTATTGTCTAATTGGATGGATCTGTTTGAACTGGATAAAAAAATTGAAGCTGCATCAGTAACTACAAGTGGCTTGCCTATTTGAAAGGCTTGCCCAATCAAAATTGTTCAATTTACGTATTTTTATTTAACTTTCTATTTTTTTTATGTTTTGTACTGCTTTTGCATTTACTTGACTTTTGTATTTCTTTTGGTTTATTTTGATCAAGTTGGCCAGAACAGGCAAGCTAATTGCTGAAGGTAATTAGCTCTCTTCTCTTAGCTACTTCAGAAAAAAAGAAATCACATCAAAATTTTGATTGAAGTCACTGATTATTTAGTGTCATGTATATGCAATCTATACAAGTGCTGTCCATTAGAAATATAATTTTACAACTTCTAGTGGCTCTATAAAAAATAAAATGAAACAGATAAAATAAATTCTACTAATATATCTTATTTATTGCAATATATCCAAAATGTTATGACTTCAGCATGTAAATTTTTATGTAATTCCTAGTACTTGAGGAAAAATTTATTCAAAACATCATTTTATATTTAAGGGAAAAAATTTAAGATTGAGTTTTACTAATAGTCAAAAAGTAAGTAAATGTAAAGAAAACTTACAAGTTTCTGAACCATAAGTTGCAGTATATGCAAAGATATTTCCACCTGGCTCTCTTAGTCAATCCTATATCTCTTCATATTATATGTGCATTCACTTAAAGAGCACAGAGATTTTTCAAGTATTTATAATGCTAATGTAAAATTCCACAATATTTACGTTTTCAGGATTAATTTTAAAAATGATTAAAAATACAATTTTAAAAACATTTGAAATTACATGCTAGTTGCTAGTTCAAATTATTTATTATTTAATTTGCTGAGCCAGTGTTTAGTCAAAATGGATCTTTTAAACAGGTTTTGTTGATACATTTCCCTAGAGCTATAACTGATGCCACATTTAAAAATATTTGAATGTTGTTTAATTTTTTCTTTTAACTTTTTACATCATGTAAATTCAAATGCATATTTTAAAATTTCATGTATAACTGAACCCTATATATTATGTAACTATATTTTACATATTATGTGGACTCTAAACATTTAAATAAAATATAAGCAGGTCATTTATGAAGTAAAATTAAAGATTAATCTTGTTTAATCACAGATAAGCTTAAACTACCATATTTTCCTGCGTATAAGATGACTTTTTAACCCTGGAAAATCTCATAAGTGGGGGGTCGTCTTATAGGGCGGGTGCTGAAACTTCTGAGCCGGACTGGAAAATCTGCATTCGCCACATACGGTGGGGGGAGCTAAAAAACGGCCGCACTCCATTCATTTCAATGGAGCTGGACGGAGACCGTAAGTGTCTCTGGTCGGCTCCTTTTTGTGCCGCATACGGTCTCCGTCTGGACTTTTTAACCCAGGAAAATCTTCTCAAAAGTTGGGGGTCGTCTTATACGCCCAGTCGTCTTATACTCTGGAAAATACGGTATATATTTTTCAGGTCAGTGGAGTATTTTGAAAAATTTTTACATAAAATCTGACATGAGATTTATTAGTAAGATATGCTATGGTCATTATAAATATGTATTTGGCCAATTCTCTAATATTATAATGATTCCTAGACATTTCTTTTGAGTTACCATATTCAAACGTATAGTTGTATCTAATTTTATTACATAGGATTCATTTTCTTAGAATCAAAAGGTTGATGATATAACTAATTTAATAGAATAGGGTAATAAACATCTAAACTACTGGGACATATTTATGGGATTATTTAAATTGAAATTTTCTCAAAGTAAACTGAAATTTTCTCATATTATGTGGCATCCTAAAAGGCATATGTAAAAGAAACCTAACATTTTAAAAAAGTTGTAACACTACCTTAGTTTTGAAAAGTTATTTTCCAGTGAAGATTTAATTTGGAGAACAACTACTTCATGTTTTTCTACAATTTACACAGGCTCTTTCTTTAATGTATTATTATGATTAAAGTCTCATGAAGGAGCCCTGACCAGTTTGGCTCAGTGGATGAAGCATTGACCTGCGGACTGAAGGGTCCCAGGTTCGATTCCAGTCAAGGGCATGTGACTTGGTTGCGGGGCGCATCCCCAGTGGGGAGTGTGCAGGAGGCAGCTGATCGATGTTTCTAACTCTCTATCCTTCTCTTTTCCTCTCTGTGAAAAATCAATAAAATATATTTAAAAAAAATAAAGTCTCATGTAGGAAATCAATCTGTCAAAACTTTCCAGATTTTATTCGGTAATGAAATGAACAATGCTAAATAATTCTCTGAATCACCCCTGTGAACTTGTTCCCAGTAATCTTCATTAGGAGTAGAAACCAGGTTTGCTTTGAAATTGCTCAATGTTTGCCTCCTGCCAAAGCTGAGTTGCCCGCTCTGCACACCCACCGGCTTAAGCAAGGTGCCTGACTGACTAGCATGGTTGGTGAGGCATCAAAAATATGCTTTAATCCAGTGTTCATTTTCATATCACAAAAGGTGCTACAGAATGATTGCCATTCTCAAAAGAAAGAGACAAGCACGATTAAAGCCAGGTTTCTAATCCCCTTCGCCTGGGTTTAAAACCAGAGCCAAAAGAAATATTGTTTTAACAGGTACACATGCCCTCTGGGGAAAGCACAACCCCACCACCTAGCTGGGGAGAAGAGAAGATACAAGAATTCAGTTGTATCAGTGGCCAACAAATTGTATGCCAACTGCTGTGGCTGACAAGAGACCACAGGACTAGTGGGTGGGCAACCAAGGCTCCATTTGTGACAGTGGTCAGACAAGCGAGGAGCCAAATATTTATCCGTCCAGCACGTAGCTTCTCTTTTAGCAGCCAAG
Source organism: Murina feae (assembly GCA_004026665.1). Taxonomy (NCBI): domain Eukaryota; kingdom Metazoa; phylum Chordata; class Mammalia; order Chiroptera; family Vespertilionidae; genus Murina; species Murina feae. The sequence goes on along the minus strand of PVJC01006090.1, from coordinate 29,939 downwards.
ACAGAGAGTCTCATCAGGACGTGAGAAAATCTCAGAGAAAGTGCCCGACACTTGTGGAGAGCTACTTCCAAGTGATGGAAGGGCAGTCTGAGCTCCTAACCACTAATTAGCCTAATTGATACCAAATTGAAAGGGATGACTCAGCTGCTGAAGAAACACTGCCTAATGGCAGTGTTGTGTCTCAGCTGCTTGAGTGAGAAATGATTATTAATTGTACCCTGTGGAAAGAGAAACTGCTGCATTTTATTAATATTGGGGAAGTAGAGGATTAAACTTCTTATTTTGACTATCAGGTAGCCCCACCCTGCGGCACTCTTATCATCAGGAATAGCTGACACAGTTGGGCAAAGTGATTTAAGCTCAACTTTTGCTCTGCTGGGGATTTCACAGGCAGGTGGAACTGCAAGCCAAGCCATTTTATGAGAGCACCCATACCACTAAAACAAATCTAACGCTGAAGGCAAAAATAAAAGCAAAACTGAGTATGTGTTTGCTATTGAAGAGCACCTGTTTTTGTGTTTAGGTTTATTTTTTTTAACACAACAAAACAATATATTAAATTAAGAAGTATAGTCTATCCTAAGTATATATTTTCAGTTGCTGGTCAGTAACTCTACTGAAGAAAGGAAGGAATCTTGAAGATAGTACAAATTGTAGACTCATATATGACCAAACCCTTGAAAAGTAGATTGACTTTAGTTGCGTTTGTCCTTTTATATTGAGAGACACATTTCTGGGACCAAGGGGAAGGAAGGCTATTGCAATACAACTACTATGTATTGCTATGAGGGCTAATAGGAGTTTTCCCTTTCCCTGTAAATTGCTAAGGATTCCATTGCTTCTTAATATAAATGAAATGGTTCCTGTGTTCACAGTTGTAGGACTGCAAGGACCTCTACAGGTTGTTTATGATTTTGGCAAACTTAAAATAGTCATAGCAACTACGTCTTTTCTAATGTGTTTGAAATTCTGAAATCTGAAGGAAGTTATTGAATTGAAATAAGGCACACCGATAAAATCAGGTCAAATCAAGACTTAAAATTTACCTGGGAAAGTTCATCAGGGAAGACATTTGGTCTTACTATAACAACTATCCCTACAAAGTTTATAAAGATTTGATCTGGCATTTGAGAAATAGCAGATCATCCCTAGCCAGATGCAGAGTTGAATGGGATTATATCAAAGGTAGTTTTCTTTCAAGTTAACAATGAGATGTATTCTAAGTGAGCATTTTTCAACTATATTGAACATCAAAGTGCATTTAGATGCCCGAATAGTTGTGGTAACATGTGAGTATAGTGCCAGTGAGAAGAAACAGCAGGGGAAGTATTGGGAGAGTAAAAAGTTTTTAAAAAAAGTATTTGTTGAGTGTAATTCTGATCCAGGAGGTCTAATTTACTGCTGCATTTCAGATGGCACCGGGCCTCCTGGAGTGCAGGCAGGTTCTCCCCCGTGAATCTAACTAGACCTGGAAGTTTAGAGCAACAGTGATATTACAGACAGCAATGGCTTTGGACAATTTCAGTGATATATTAAGTTTCCCTTATCCGCAGTTTAGCAACTTGATAAATTCAGAAATACTTCTATCATATTATTGTACTTCCATGTGGAACCATTCATGGTCACCCCACAGGTCAGAGCATGGGAAAGAACTTTGGTAGGAGGCTTTAAAGTCAGCACCACCTTGCATATTGAAATGTACCTTAGGGAACAATTATAGTTACTTTCCTCTCCACTCTATTTCAGGTGCTAGGAAATAATGGCAGTTGCCACTCTGGGCCTAAGCACCACCGTGGAAGCTGCCTTTTTCTGTTATTATAGACCATGGTCTTACAAAGATGTGCAAAGTGTAGAGGGAGGACTTGGGTCTTTAATCTCATGGGTTCGGGGGGAAGAAGACCAAAAGCTCATCTGAGCATCAAACTCAGTTTGCCAGAGAAGAGAGACATATAATGGGAAGGGGAAAAAGAGGGGTGACGATTGGGAGGCCTTCCCGGTTATCACAAGAATGGCCTTTTAAGGGGAAACACTGGGGTTCCAGGGAACTTAAGTTTTATATTTTCAAGACTGTTATGAAGTGGTGTGGCATGCTGGAGGTGGCTCTTAAGGGCTGTCAGACGTTGGTTGTGCACCAACTTTATAGTCAATGATCTCTTGAAATTGGCCATGGTGGGAATATTTACTCCATGGCAAATGGCAAATGCTTTACAAGTCAGGGCTGGGCTTCTCCCCACCTCAGAGAACTTGGCTGTTAACCATTTACCAGCACACCACTGGCTATAAGAGATTTAGGATCTCAGCGGATCATTCAACCACCTACAACCACACGATGACGAGTTTCAGAAATTAGCACTTAGCTACTGATATATTATAAATCCAAGCTAACTGACTCAAAAACTGGGAAACCCCACGACTGCAATTGCCACATCATTGTACGTAGACAAGTAATATGGTAAGTGTTAATTGTCACACTCAGGTTTTTGGTATAAATTAAAAACACACACAAATAGTTTAGAACTTCAACATTAGACAAAACACTATTGTTCATAATAGTAGCTATATTCAAGGAATGTGTTTCAAACTAAAGCATTGCTAAGATCTTAAAACAAAGATTGTAAAAATAAGAAGCAAAAATAATCAGCAAAAGGTGTGCTGGAATTGATACTATCCTTTAATTGCAAGTTGCAAATAGGGGTATTTCCGGCCTGGCTTCTGAAAATTTTACAATATAAGCTTGTCTGAGTCATAAATGTACTTACCTTCCTTGATTGACTGATTTATTTTAAAATATTTTTTTCTGGTTCTTTGCTTCCATGGTTCTTACTATGATAGTTTTTACTGGGCAAAGCATTCTAATTTTATTTGCACAAATATGTCCTAGAAAGATGTAGAACTGTACATGTCTTTTGTATACAGCGTATACCTTGTATACCTTCTGTATACCTTAGAACTAAGAAACATTTATTTATTAGGGACCCAAAACCACTATGTCTCTGTGGTATTGTGGGTCTCTTACAGTCTCTTGAGTAATTTTAAAAATATTTGAAAGGATATATGTTAACACCCAGAGAATGGAGTAGGAGTAGGGTAGGGCTGTTAAGTTTTAGTGTGTACATTTGTGTTTTCTAAATTTGTCACAATAAATATATATACTCATTAGATACTTCATTTCATTTTTGCAATGCTCCCCTCACTCACCCCTTCCCCCAAATTCAAAATAAATGCAATGAAAGAAATAAAGATAAGGAGAGTGCAGTATTTACATGGTTTTGTGTTTTTAGCTTTTATCTGTCAAAAGAAATGTAACATTTTTATGGTTTCTAAATTTAAATCACTACAGATTTTCTGTTTCTCTTTTTATATCAATAAAAGTAATCATAGTATCCATTTCTCAGATGAGATTTTGGCAAAGGTATTGTTTTGCTCTGCTAATATTTTGATGTTTATATGGAATATTTTACAAGTCCACTTTTGATCTGAAATTTATTTTTCTGTTGAGGATTGCTTGCCATGAAATCTCAATGTCATACGCCAATATGCCTAATTGGAATAATTTATACAGTCACATGTTTGTCTGTCACCCAGTTGGTAACAGTGGGGACCCAGCCCATAAAGGAAGGCTGCAACTCTTTGTACCTTTTAATGAGATGAAAGTAGCATTTTAACATTTCAGGCAGTGAAAAATAGTTTGAGGTGTGTGGTTACCACATCACCTCAGCTTTTTTTTCCATCAAGAGCTATGTTAGATATCTTTGCAGTATGTTTGGCAATGCACTTAAAAGATTACTTTTTAAGCTACTAATATTCTAGCTTCAAGCAATTGTCTGTCTGTTCATCCAGCTGCCTATTCTTTCTTTGGTTTTTAAAAACCTCAAAATGAATAGCATGAAACACAACAACAACAAAAAAGGAAGAACCATAATCCTGCTCAGTTTCCCCAGCTTTCAGACAGTTTTGATATTACTAGAAGACTAATGTACTCTGGACTCTATTCCAACATTCATTTTTAAGGTTGTTTTGGAGGTGTGGTGGGATGGGGCAGGAGGTAGGAGTGTGAAATAGAATAGTTTTAAAATTTCCATGACCTCTTCTGTGTATTAATGTGTCCCTCTCAGTGTTTTAATTAGGGAAGGCAAATCTCTTTAGAGTTTTGAAGTTTGTTTTTTGGTAGATTAATTTAATAGAATATTGTTCTCATGAGTCCAACTGAAGACAAAACTAATTTGGTTTGTTGTAGGGACAGAGGCAACTTACAGAATAGTAAACATCTTGTTGCCTTTGACTTCCTCATTGACAAAGTCCAGATTTTATCTATCTCATATTTCTGAGGACTCATATGCATACATACATACATACATACATACACACACACACACACATGGTCTAGTTAACTTTATTTAAAATATTTACATTTTACAAAGAAGTATAACACTCATTTAAATTATAAAAAATAGAAAATATGAACTAAGAATAGATTATTTGATTCTATAATCTGAATTTTGTTTACTTGCATAGGCAGTCATAAAATTTTTTTACTTTTCCTATTAATGATAATGTTAAGAATTACCAAGTACATTAATATCCTAGAATTCACTGATGCATAATAAATTATTGTTATATGATATTTAATGAAGTTTTCTCATTTATCTTTTTATAGCATTTTCATTTCATTGCTCTGAAGTAACTGACTACACATTTTATGTATACAGTACATAATACTAAATATATATGTGTGCATATATATTATATATGTGGGAGTGCATATATGTGTTATATATGTATACACACATATATATCTAGTGTTAATATATTTTTAATAGACCTAAATATTATATTTTAAGTTTAAATGTTAAAGGTATTTTCTTCTTTCAGTGCCTTAAACATAAGAGGTTATTCAGTAATATTTGATCACTTTATTGATTGATTGATTGAACTTTTGTTTCTAATGAGCTGTGTAGTTTCCTGTTGTAAAATGAAGTCAGGTCTGTAGGATTCCTAAAATTTCTCTTTTTTTATTTTTAGTTTTTTACTTTGGATAGGGAAAATTTAAATTTTTTATTCTTTTTTAAAAAAATATTTTATTGATTTTTTTACATAGAGAAAGGTAGAGGGATAGAGAGTTAGAAACATTAATAAGAGAAACATCGATCAGCTGCCTCCTGCACACCCCTTACTGGGGATGTGCCCACAACCAAGGTACATGCCTTTGACCAGGATCGAACCTGGGACCCTTTAGTCTGCAGACCGATGCTCTATCCACTGAGCAAAACCAGCTAGGGCAATTTTTTTTTTTAATTTTTTTAATTTTTTACATTTTTTTAAATTACATAAAGCTTTACTAGGGCAATTTTTTTATTCTTTTTTAAAATAGCCATGGGGTTGTAAAGTACAGCATAGGAAATCTAGTCAATAATCCTATATAATAAAACCCTAATATGCAAATAGACTGAATGGCAGAATGACCAGTTGGTATGATGCGCATTGACCGCCAGGAGGCAGACGCTCAACCCTGGAGCTGCCCCCTGGTGGTCATTGCACTCCCATAGAGGGAGTGCTGCTCAGCCAGAAGCTAGGCTCATGGCTGGCGAGCGTGGCAGCAGTGGTGGGAACCTCTTCTGACTCCACAGCAGCACTAAGGACACCTCAGGGAATGTCCACCTGCTGGCTTAGGCCCACTCCTCGTGCTCCCCACAGGAAGCTGGCCTAAGCCAGCAGGTGGACATCCCCTGAGGGGTCCAGGATTGAGAGAGGGCTCAGGCCAGGCTGAAGGAACCTCTCCCCTCCAGTGCATGAGTGTCATGCACTGGGCCTCTAATATTGTAATAACTAAGGTTCTTTCTTGCTTTTGGGTTCTTTGTGATCAACTCTAAATTAAATATTCAAGGTAATCTAAACCAGTTTCTTGACATATGACTGAAATATTTCACCACGTAAATATGAAGTACTTAGGGTCTCTAGAACATGACCCAAATAGCAGATGCCATGGAATATAGATGGCATAAGAGAAAAAGACTTTGCAGTGTGGTTTTTATACTTGACTACTTCCCTTTTCCATCCTCTGATAGTACTCCATCCCAAGATGATCTCTTTCCTCTTGCTCTTCTCTGGCTTATGGGAATCACTCATTTCCCAGCTCCTCTCAGGCCTGCAATCTTGGAGGAGAGCATTTTTCTGGGCCATTTTACCACAGACCTATTCATAAATACAAGTTTTGTGGGACTGGAAGTTTATACAATAGGGGTGATTGTCTTTTAGAAAAATAATACAAAATTGGATTCAAAGGGAAACATGTATTTAAAATGAGCAAAACCCTAACCAATTTCAAAATTTCATAAGATCTCACCAAACCAAGGCCTTTATGGCTCCTCCTCTTTCTATTACCCCTGGCATCCTCCACAGATTTTGATCGTCTTCAACTCACTTTTTGTAGGTAGACACCTAATCCATACACTTTGGATTGATTGTTCTGACCTACATTTTAATCTATAAGTATCTCAGTTTGGTACATTCCACTTGTTGTTAGTCAATTATAAGAAGAAAACCATTAATTTATTGTGCCGCACCAGCACGGCTAAGGGTGACCCTGAGTGGGGACGGTGAAGGATTAGAAAAGACAGACAAGAGAATGAAAGCTGGGTCTCGGTGGGACGCTGTCCTCTCTGATGGAGAGCTTCTCTGATGGAGAGCTAGCAACAGCACCCACAAGCCGTGTCTTTATTTTATAGCCATATTCCAAAGTAAGGCGTGTGGTCAAGATGTTTACACCATTCTCGCAGGTTTCGATCCCACTCAATTACATGCTCCTGAACTCTGTCAAGCCCACGTCACTCAGACACGTGGGGCCACGTGTTGGGACCATAGGTTCAAGCTCACAGCTATAGCTGTTGTCTACAATTGTGCTGGGAGGGCTCTGCCCTCCAAGCTGGGACTTGCACGTGGCCACGAGAGGACTGTGCCCTCTCATCAGTCCGAGGCTTGAACCTGTCCAAACACTGTAGCAGCTCTCCACAATTTATGGTATAAAGATTAAAAAAGTAATCTACATAAGTTTTATCACTAAACAGTTTTACTCAAATTAAAATGAGCATTTTAATATATCATCTACTTATAATGTTTCAGGAATGAGCATTTTTTCATAAGTAAATATCTTGTTAATGTATGAGTTACAATTATGCAATTTATGAATGGCTACTTTTCTTAAAAGTATAATGCACATTGAAATTACAGTGAATGTAAATTTGCTTTGATAATTCAGAAGATGTTTTGGGTCCTTTCATATTACAGAATACTCATGATGAACATTACATGCTATTGTTCTTCAGATATAGAAGGTGAAGGAGATAGAGCTGATAGGAGCCAAGATTGAGTTTATAACCCAATCTGGATTTTTAAAAAATCATTCACATTAGCTTGTTTATTTTTCATTTACCTCTTCATTTGTCAGAGAATGGGGGCAGTTTAATTGTATTTTTATATATCTCTTTGGATTTTGGAAAAAATGGAATCACATCTTTATTTCATAATTAATCTTATTTTAGATACTGGGAGAAGACATAAAGAAACCCATGCACATGGAGAATATGACTATCCCTCTCTCTTTTTTAAAAAAAATCCTCACTTGAGGATATGTTTCTATTGACTCGAGAGAGAGAGAGAGATGAGAGAGAAGCATTGATCAGTTGCTTCCTGTACCTGCCCCAACCCGATATTGAACTTAAAACCTAGGTATATGCCTTGACTGGGAATTGAGCCCACACAATTTTTTTGGTGTATAGGACACCAACTGGGATGCCCAGTCAGGGCTATCCCTATCTCTTATTTCCATCTACCACACTGGGCAGTCCTTCTCTGCATCTTTGAGGGTTTCAATTCTTCTCCTAACCCCTAAATGTTGAGTGCTCTACATCCTCTCTTTTTTATATTTTCAAACTCAGTGGTAAAATCTTACAATACCAGTTTTGCTGACAAAGCCCAGCCTTATATCTTTGTCTGTGCTCTCTACTCTGAAGTCCAAATTCTATATTCAACTGCTTACTCTACAAATCAATGTCAAATTTCTTAAGAATTTCAAATTTAACCTGAACTCCTAATTTCTCACCTCCACTCTCCCTTGCCTAATTCCCTAACAGTTCTTACTGTTCTGTAAATTGCTTAGGCCTCAAATTACCTTCTAATCCTCTTTTTCTTTCATAGTTCAAATCCAGTTTACTTCATATTCTGTTCTGTCACTTCCGACCCTGGTCACCATTACCACACTAGTCCATTGACCGGCATCTTGTGCTGAGATTATTATTGCAATAATCTCTTCTTTAGAAGTATAAATCTAGAGATGCACTTTGCTCAAAACCCTCCTGTGGCCCCACCACGTCTCTCCATCTCTTATTGACTCCAACAATGCTGGCTCCTCAGAGTTGCTCGCATCCTTACTATTTCCTCTGTCTAGAACTGTTCCTCTGTAGATAATAACATGATAAACCTTCTCTCTCTCTTCACGCCTCAATTCAAATGTCGCTTTATCAAGGAACTATCCCTTAATCACCTTAAATAAAACAGGACTCTCCTCTCTTCCTCTCTCTGGGACTTCCTATTGCCCTGTTCTGCTTTAGTGCTCTCTATGTCATTCATCAGCATCTCACATACAATATGCTTTAACTGTTTATTTGTTTAATATATGGCTACCTTAAGGAGAATATAAACAGCATAAGAACATAGATTTTATCCATGTCTTTAGTTAATAAACTCATTATCAAACAGTACCAGTCATAGAGTTGACACTTAGATGAATAATGATGTCTCACAGAATGTAAGAATAGTTAGTAAGTGGCCTTAAATTGTGTATCCATACCAGTATTTATAAGAGTTTTATATATTAGACTCATATAAAATCCCAAAATTACAATTAGACTTTAAAATTAAAGTGCAATTTAATAATATTAGAAATAGAAATGCTCCGCTCTTCCACAAATCATTGGATGAAGGTTTAATTATTAAAATTAAAATTATTTTATTATCATTATTCAAAGAGTTTTCTTTAAATATCTCTCTATGCCTATTTCTCCCTGCAGGGTTAGTTAAATTAAAATTGTAATTTCCTTTTTATTTATAATGAACTAGAGGCCTGGTAGATGAATTCATCCATAGGTGGGGTCCAGCCAACCTGCCCTGATCCGGGTGGATTGGGCGAGGCTGGCCAGGGGGCTGGGCCTTGGGAAGTTGGCCAGCCAGCACCGCCCCCTTGATCGAGCTCCTGGTTGAACTCCCAGTCAAACTCCCAGTCAAGGGGACAATTTGCATATTAGCCTTTTATTATATAGGATAGTGACTGGATATTTTTGTTAATCAAATATCTTGTTAGTGTTAGAATTGCATTCAATTAGTTCACAGAATACCACTTTTCTTAAAAGTATAATGCACATCATGATTACATTGAATGCAAATTTACTTTGATAATTTAGAAAACAACTCAGGCCTTCTTATTCTTCACTATATTCATTGTGAACATCTCATTGAAAATTGGCAAAAAAAAAAAGAAAAAAAGAAAATTGGCTACAGCAATGCATAGTACAAGAAGTGGCTATTTAAATTTTAATAAGAAATAGCAGTATTTAAAAAATTTAAATAACCTTTTGAATGCTTTTTTCTAAGTTTGCTGTCATTTTCTAAGTTTGATGTCATTAAAATTTAAAACTATATAAAGATATTGGAACACCTGTGTACCTAAGTTTTTATCTGTGCACTAGAGGCTTGGTGCATGAATTTGTGCATCAGTGGAGTACCTTGGCCTGGCTTGCGGGATCAGGCCAAGACCAGCTCTCTAACATCCCCTGAAGGGTCCTGAATTCAAGAGGGCACAGGCCAGGCTGAGGGACCCCACAAGTGTGCAATTAGGGCCTGGGAGGAATATGGGAGGTTGGCCATCATGGGAAGGACCATGGAGGGCTCCAGGCCATGTCTGGCCTGTCTTGCTCAGTCCCAATCAGCTGGACCCCATCAGTAAGCTAACCTACTGGTTGGAACGTCTGCCCGCTAGTGGTTAGTGCACGTCATAGCAACTGGTTGACCAGTTGACTGTCTGCCCACTGGTGGTCAGTGCACATCATAGAGAGTGGTTCAGTGACCTTAGCATATCATTAGCAAGTTACCCTTCGATTGGTTGAATAAATGACTGGACTACTGGACACTTAACATATTAGGCTTTAATTATATAGGATGATAATTCAAATTGGGTTAATTAACAAAATTACCTAGAGAGTTTATTAAAAAACACAAATTTCTGGGCTTTCTAAGTTGTCCTAACCTCCACCAGAAATTCTGAGTCTGTTAGTATGGATGGTACTCAGAACTTATATCATATCTTTATGTCTACCTCTGTCTCTGTCTCTATCTCTCTCCATCTCTATCTCTATATCTCTATTTCTATCTCTATCTCCATATCTATATCTATCTATGTCTATATCTATATCTCTACCTATATTTATATCTATCTATATGTACTGGAAGTGTCTGTATCTCCAGGTGACTTTGATGATGAATTGGATATAGAGTAGCATTTCTTGAGGTAGAAATGAAAGAACACTAGTCTCCCAAAATTCTTGGTAATACATGATGCCCATAGTTAGATGAGATCAGGAAATGCTGGGTCCTATTCATCTGGAATATTCACAGTGCACATTGATAGAGTATAGGCTTCAATAAGTCCTATAGTTTATGAAACACAAAGCTGTGTTTAGCCCACAATTTATCAAACTATTTGATCATGAAATCCAATTTCTCCCCACAGCAGCTGTTAATCCCCTTTCACCTCATGAAGGAGTTGGTATGCTACCTTCAAACTTTCTGTTTTTGTTGAACAACTGAAATTCATTATGTTATTCTTTAATAAAAGGAACAGATTATTCATTAAAATTTTTTTATTGATTTCAGAGAGAAGAGAGAGGGAAGAGAGAAATGTCAATGCTGAGAGAGAATCATTTATTGATCAGCTGCCTCCTGCATGCCCCACACTGGGGATTGAACCCACAACCTGGGCAAGCGTGCCCTGATTGGAAATGGAACCATGACCTCCTGGTTCATAGGTCAACACTCAATCACTGAGCCATGTCAGCCAGGTGGGACAGATTATTCTTTATAGAAGACAAAAGTTTTGAAATATTTCAATTTTCTCCTCCAAGCCCAAGTTCATCTATACACCCTCTAAGGTAAAATTCAATCATTATTTTTCTTAAAAATGTATAGAGATTGTTTCTACTGTATAGTAGATTGCTATCTACTTCTTAAAATAAGTAGGCAAGAGTAAGTTTTTATATTTCAAAAAATAGAGAACTGGCATGCGGTTAAGATATGGGGACGGGGGTACTATTCTTTCCTAGGAGTAACATGGGTGTATTGTGTTTACCATGTGTTTTAGGTTAAGTTTGTTTGCTCATAGTAGCCTCCTGGCCACTAGAAGTGTCTTGGGTGGGCCCAAAAGTTGGGTGGGGCAGGATCTCAGAAAGTCACCAGGGAGGGGCCAAAGGTCTCAGCAAAATTGATGGAGACTCAGATATGGCACTTGCCTGTGCCTGCAGCAAAGCAACCATGGCTTCTGCCTGGACTTCTGTTTGGGAGAAAGCTGATTCCTCAGCCCTTGCTCTGAAGCTGAAAATTCAGTTCCTCCAGTATATCCCTGATGCCTTTTGAGCTGCTCCCCAGCTCTAGAGCTCAGAGCAAGTGAATCTGAGTAATTCTGTGTGTAGGCCCTTTAAGAGGAATGCCTGGAACCCCAGCAGCTTTCTCTCACTCAACCACAATCTCCACGGGTTTTCATAGACAAGTTATGGGGACTTCTCTCCCCAGAACTGGGCTGGGGATCTTTGAGTGGGACCTGGACTCCTTGCTCCCCAGGGGAGGCCTCCACATTAGAGACATCCCTCTCGATTTTTAACTGCCTTACGTGGGTGTGTGACCTGCTTGTTCTTCATCATCTCTGCCCCTCCTACCAGAGTTCATGTGACTTCTTTATAGCCTTAGTTACAGGACTTCTGTTCAGCTAGATTTCAGATGGTCTGGATGAGTGCTGTTCCGTAGTTGAGTTGTAACTTTGATGAGGTTGTGGGAAGATGCAAGTTCTGTATTCACCTGCTCTACCAACTTGACCATCCTCCCTCCCCCAGCATTGTTCTATCTGGTGTATTCTTTCTAACTACTACATAGTGCTTTGTAATGCTCACCATATTGTATCTATCCATTCAATCAAGGAAGGATATTCAATTGCCTTTACTTCCTAATACCACCAGCAACATGATGGTGAACATCCTCCTACTTTCCCACCTATAGATCTGCAGGGATTTCAATGAGATAGATACCCAGGGGAGGGGGGGGGGGACATGGACTCAGTTGGGTACTTCTAGTGCACTCTTTTCTAGGATGGTGGACAACTCCCACCAGCAGTGTCCACTTCTCCTCCAACTTTCACCACTTTCCTCCAACACTCGGTTTTCTATTACTTTATGATTTTTGCTATTCTATAGGATATAGACTGAAATTTTGATGAGGTTTTAATTTGCATTTTTCTGATTAATGATGAGCTTGAGCAACTCTTCATTTTCTTGTTAACCATTTGGGTTTCTTCTTCTCTAAATTGCCTATGCACTGATAGCCCTTTATCCTTTTTCTGTGAGGTGAAGTTGACTAAATTTGAAGATTTACCAGTACAGTATATGTAGCAAAAAATTACTCTATGTTGGTTACTTTTGATGCTATCATTGCATCTTGTCCATTTTTATTTTCATTTATTTTTATTGCACAATTGAATTCTATTTTAAATCTCATTTTAAGGTATCTATTTTTTGTTGACTACTTTATATAGAAATGAGAGTAAGTTAGGCCTTTCTTTTTTTCCTGAACTATAATGAAAATATCTATGGTCTAATAAAATTTTTTGTTAGACCATATGTAAATGAAATGTAAAGTAACAATGTAAGTGAAAATATCAAGGAAGATGGTGTTAAGATCTTTTCTTTTTACTATTATGCCAACCAATGGTACCAGCATTTTGCACTAAGGAAAAATGACATTACAGAAAACCAAGGTGATTCTTGTTTGTTGCTGCATTGTCCATAGTGGGCCTTCCAAATGCCTTTGCTAAAACAGAGACCCTATGGTAATATTTCCCCTAGAAAGGTTAGAGATGAGAGTTGATATGCCAGGTACTCTTCTAGCATAGCTAAGAAGCATGTACAAGTAGGCTTTAAGGGTGTATACTCTACATTTCCTAAACCACTGTGATTTCTTTGAGGAACGCTAATAGGAATGGGGTTCAAAGATACAGAAAAAAGCAGGATTGACTGCCAGGAAGCCAGTCCATTGTGATCATACCTCTGCTTTCTTCATGTGGCAGTACTAAAGGCAAGAACACTCAGGTGGGATTCTTTTTTATTTTATTTTATTTTTTTAACTAGGGGCCCGGTGCACAAAAATTTGTGCACTCGGGGGGTGGGGGTCCCTCAGCCTGGCCTGTGCCCTCTTGCAGTCTGGGACACCTCGGGGGGGGGGATGTTCACCTGCTGGCATGCCTGGCCAGCCTGGGTGAGGGGCTGAGAGCCATTTTCAGGCTGCCCACAGCCCCTTCAAGGTTCGTGCACTGGAGGCTGGGAAGGCTGGTGAGTGCAGGCCTGGACGTTTCCCACCGGAGGGCCCACGATTGCACACGCCTGGTGGGCCCACACTGCTGAGGGGACACACCTGGCGCAGAGTTGGGTGGCAAGCCAGGGGCAGACGCTGGTGCAGAATCCCTTGGTGGGGCTCTGCTGCTGAGCAAACACACCCGGGGTGGAGCCGGGCAGTGAACTGGCTTCGGATTCTCCGCACTGTGCAGCAGATGTTCCCACACACCCTGTGGAGGCCCCTGGTTGGCGGATGAAGGTAGCGGACCCTGGACAGGTGTTCCTGGACACCTTGCGGAGGCCCCCAGGGCAGAGCCAGGCAGTGGACCCAGGACAGGTGTTCCTGGATGTCCTGCAGAGGCCCCCGGGGGGAAAAGCCAGGCAGCAGACCCAGGACGGCTGCTCCTGCACACCCTGCAGAGGCCCTGTGCTCCTGTATGCCCCAGGGAGGCCCCCAGGGGGTGGAGCCAGGCTGTGGACCCGGGACAGGCCCTCCTGGATACTCCTTGGAGGCTCCCGGGGGCGGAGCTAGGCAGCAGACCCAGGACAGCTGCTCCTGGACGCCACGAGGAGGCCCCAGGCCAGACCCCCCTCTCCCCCCGCCACTGAGCTGACACACCTGGCACAGCTATGCTGGCCAGCCGTGGAGGCTCCCAGTGCAGAGCCGCCCTGCCAGCCTCCATCTTGGCTGGATTAATTTGCATACAGCCGCTCTGATTGGCTGGTGAGTGTGGCTGTGAGCAGAGGCTCAGCCAGCCTAGGCAGGCAGTTGCAACAGAAGCCTTTGGTTTGCTCTAGCTCTATGGCTGTTGGCCTCCATCTTGGCTGGGTTAATTTGCATACAGCCGCTCTGATTGGCTGGTGGTAACAGTCAATTTGCATGTTTCTATTTTATTATATTAGATACTCATCTGAGGATATTTTCCCATTGATTTTTTAGAGAGAATGGAAGAGAAAGGGAAAGACAGAGAGAAATATCCATGTGAGAGAAACACATCTATTGGTTACCTCCTGCACACATCCCAACCAGGATCTGGGCCAGGGAGGAGCCTGCAACCAAGGTACATGCCCTTGACTGGAATTGAATCCAGGACCCTTCAGTCCATAGGCCAATGCTCTATCCACTGAGCCAAACCAGGTAGGACTCAGGTGGTATTCTTAAATAGTTCATTTTTCACTTCAAACATATTATTCATTTTTTGTACAGAAAGCATTTTTCACAAAGTCTCTCTGGTCAAGCCACACATCAAGCATGACTGGGAACACTCTTAACATTTGAGTTTCTATAAGTATTTCTGGGACTCATGGTATTAGAACTAATTGTTTTGTTGTTTATTTGTTTTTACTCGTGCAAAAGATTAGAGATACAGCTTCTATAACTCAATGTATTTATATATAATTGTTGGGGAAATTGCAATGCAGAATGATTAAAAACATATTGCCAAGATTAAAAGGTGTTAATCACAAACATATCAAACAGTGAAAGCCACGTCTCCAGAACTGACTCAATTAGGACAAGAAATCAGCAAAACTTGTTAAAGTAGGAAACTCTATAATGAATGGAAGATTATAAAGGTGTCATTTTTATACGTATCCAATCATTTTTTATTTTCT
This sequence comes from Murina feae, assembly GCA_004026665.1. Taxonomy (NCBI): domain Eukaryota; kingdom Metazoa; phylum Chordata; class Mammalia; order Chiroptera; family Vespertilionidae; genus Murina; species Murina feae. The sequence goes on along the minus strand of PVJC01006090.1, from coordinate 14,682 downwards.
TAAGATTCCTTTTCTGACTCCACAAAAACACTCAGTACCACATCAAAGAACTTTACCTTACACTCACTGTACAGTCTGTTAAGAAATTTTTTCTTGACTAATTTCTAAAGCCTGACTCTTTCCTGATCCTCCTGACCACAAGCTATGTTGTCTCTTGCTTCCTGCTTCAGCTATTTTTTGGGGTTCATTTATCAATATTTTCTATGCTCTTTTGGGGTTTCTTTATTCCACTGTGTTGCTTCAGATACCTCAGGTATTCAATTTTAGTTAAATATGGTTGAGGAGATTGTTAGTCTGTTACTACCATTAATGGAGATGATTTCATGGGTCTTGTTTGAGATATTCAGAATAAATAAGATAATTTATTAAGGGTTTAAAAGGTTGACAAAATTTTTTAATAGACACTTTAACAAAAAAGGTATATAAATGGCCAAAAACACACATGAAAAGATGTTCAAAATCATTAGTCAACATGAAAATACAAATTTAAAACCACAATGAAATATCACTCTTACCCCTACAAGAATGGCTAAAAAAAGACTGGCAATACCAAGTGTTAGCAAGGATAAAAAGCAAAAACAAATAGAACTCTCATAAATTACTGGTAGAAAAATAAAATGACACAACCATTTGGAAAACAGTTTGACATAAAGTTAATTATATACTATTACCGGACCCACAATTCCACAGCTAGTTCTTTATTCAAGCAAAAGAAAAACACATGACTACAGAGACTTCGGGTCAAGAACGGCAGAGAAGGAAAACTCCGTGCTCATCTTCTCCCACAACCACATGAAAATCACAACTAAATTATAGAACAACCATAACCGAGAACCAGCCGAAGACTAGCTGAACAGACTTCAAATAACTAAGATTCTAAAGCAGAAGCCAAATTGAGTCCGGTAGGAGGGGTGGAGACGTGGAATGGGCGGGTCTCACAGACACGATGTGGCAAACGAGGCTCAGGAGGAAGATCTTGGCTGTGGAGGTTCCCCTTGACGAATGAGAAGTCCACCCGCACCCTAGGCTCCCCAGTACGGGTCGCCAGTGCTCGGAAGAGGAGTTCACATCACATCTGGCAGCGGGGATTACACCTGAGAGAGAAACGGAGGTGATCCTCTTAACGGGCCTGTGAACAGACTCACTAAATCAGATTCACTTGCTCTAAGATTCAGTGCAGGGGCAGCAGTTCAAAATGTGCCAGGGACATGTGGAGAGGTGCCAGATTCACTACAGGGTGAGGGCTGGATGGGCAGGGGTCAGTACAACTCTGCCTCCAGACAGAAGCGATGGCAGGCACCGCTATCTCTTTGTAGAATTCTCCTTACACCCAGCTGGCTTTGCACAGGCAAGCACCAAGCCTGAGCTTTCTATTTCCTTGGCTAACATCGTTTGCCCCACCCTGAGAATTCCCTGAGACCCTGCCCCACCAGCCCAGCTGCTCAGGCTGAGCCTCTCCCTGTGGCTCCTCTACATAGTGGCCTGCCTTGGTTCATGCTGCACACTTTCCCCAAATCTCTTAAAGGCACAAACCCCAAACAAGCAACAAAGAACCTTGACATGCCTCGTAGCTTTTTTTTTTTTAAACCCATTGTACGGCATAAGTGTCTGTAGATGCAAGCGATGGACCTTCCCCACATGCCATGGCCACATGCATCTACTATAAAAAGAAAAATGTTTTCCCTAAGTTGGCAGCCCTGACCAACTTTAAAATCATTTTTTTTGGTGAGAATTTTCAGCTGAAAATATTCAAGAACACCCAAATTGTGAGTAATATATTTATTTTTATAATATTCATTGCAAATTGATTTAAACGAAATTAAATTCAAAATATCATGGTGTGTGGGGATGGTTTCCGTTTTGGACGCGTGGTGGTCCCAAGCCCAGGACAAGTGGTAATTGGTCTTAGCTGGCCTGGAGCTCCCATCAGATGTCCACAAACCTGTACTAATTGGTGGTGGCCGGTCTTGGCCAGAAACGCAGCCTCAAAGTAGCCTCAAGACCTGCACAAGTGGTGGCCTGGCCTCAGCTCACTGTGTGGTGTCCAAAAAAGAGGCCCACGCCTAGCATAGATGGCGTTGACCTTGGTTTTCAGCACAGCTTCTTCTGAGCACATCTAAGCCCAACACAAGCACCAGCCAACCACAGATTACTTTGTAGCTCCTACCAAGGGACGCTAGGCCTGGCACAAGTGGCAGCTGCACAGGAGTCACTGCCAAGAGGCTCAGTAACCAAAACGACCAGTGGTTGGCTTCAGAAAACACCAGAGCCCCGTCCAAATGGCTCCACAAATCACCCCTGAAGGACAGACTTGACTAGCACTGAAGTCCCGCTAAAAAGTTTCCCAAAAGGAGCAGAGTAGACATTCTTTCCAATGCACTTGGAACATTTTCCAGGATAAAACCACATGTCATGCTACAAAACAAATATTAAAAATTAAAGAAGATTGAAATCTTATCAAGCATCTTTGATCATAATCTTTGAGACTTGGAATTAATTACAAGGACAAAAACCCTGAAAAACACAGAAACACAAGGAGGCTAAATAACATGCTACTAAACAATGAATGGGTTAGCAATGAGGTTAAGGAAAAAGACCAAAGTACCTTGAGAGAAATAAAGATGGAGACACAATGACGCCGAATCTAGGGATACAGCAAAAGCAGCTGTAAAAGGAAAATTTATAGCAATACAGGCCTTCCTTCGTTCTGAGCCACCCTGGGTGGTCAGTGCACATTATGGTGAGAGATTGAACTCCCAGTCTCTCAGCTGAACTCCCGAGGGGACACTTTGCATATTAGCCTTTTATAGATATAGATAAGGTGACCAGACGTCCTGCTTTTGGCGGGACAGTCCCGATTTTTAACAATTTGTCCCGCGTCCCGCGCATTTTAAAAAAGTCCCGATTAGTCTTTGCAATATTTTAAGTAATAATAATTTTAAAAAAAGAAAAAGAAAGACGCCCCCCCCCCCCCAGGTCAATGGTGTACCACTTTAAATCTGGTCACTTTAGATATAGATCTTCTTTCTATAGAGAAGCCCGTGAAGCCGGACTTGCCAGTGAGGTCACTTCTGTGTTCAGAAATTGCAATGTGAGTTGATATTTGTTAACCACAATGAACAAGGGCAAGCAGCTGCTTTAACTACTCATTGTTCAGCCATAAGAGCAATAGAGGCCACTGTGACCGGTGTCTGAGATGCTATTTCAATGATTTTGTGAAATTACTAGCTATTTTCTGTTTACCTCAGTAGCTGAATGTTATAAAGGACATCCATTTTTTCTGATTTGTAGTTTATATACCTCTACATCTTTGTTGGATGGAAGAGTTTTTAGATATATCTATATTTTCATATGTTAGAAAGCAAAGAATTAAAAAAAAAGGAAATAAAAAAGTCAGGCGAGATATACATATATATGCCTAAACTAGGAAGCATATGCAGTTTTTATTTTGATTTGGGTGCTATTTGTCTTACATTCAAATTCCCGTTTCAATTTCGAAAATTATTAGCCTCTGACAAAATAACACTAGTTGATAGATTCACACGCCATGTATACTCTTAATTGGTTAATTAAGGGCCGATAGAATTGCAAACCCTTAAGAGAAGCTGTTTCTAGAAGGTAGCAAGCAGGGGTGCTGCTCACTAGCACCTCCACATTATCTTCTCAACCAGAAAGAAGAACTTGTGATCCACAGGCCCCTGAGCCAGCATGCTCAGCGGTCCCAGGACAGTCCAGTCTCACTGAAATCAAAAGCTGGCGTTGCCACCCTCACCGGTGAAGGGGTGAAGGCGGTGGGAGCAGAGGGCCTGGGCCTAATTGGTATTTATTGCTGCCATTGTTTTGCATTCCAGACCTTTGATAAACCTTTCTCAGCACAGCAAACCCATGGTTAACGCTACAGCAGTGAGGAAGCGATGGAAGCAGAACTGCAATTAACCTCCCCAGGCAAAACAACACATAAAATAAGGATGAGAAGCCTCGTCTTCCACAGATGCCACGTTAATGACAGCTGGCAGGTGAAAACACCGTGCCTTCCAAGAGAACACAGTTGGTTTTCATTAACCAAGGAAGAAATATTTGTCAAGAAAGGACTAATTACTCACATTGTAGAAAAGACAAGAAGAAGAATGTGAAGACTAAATAGTTATAATTAAGAAGTGGATTGTTTCTGACACTGGAATTGAAGTGTAAGTGTTGTCAGCTGGCTTTGTATGTACGTGACGGTGCTCAGAGGGTACAAAAACCTAGCCATTTCCTCAAAACTTCCTCTATGTTTCTATATTGTTGATAAACACCAGCCCTTCCTTGCACGTTGGGGTATAAGAAGCTGCAAATTCCACTTAATTGTCTTAAGAAGCTGCAAATTCCAGGTAATTGTCAGGGAGCAAGACACTTCACACGTGCTGTGCCTCAATTTCAGTATCTGAAAAAGTCAAAGAGGCACCTTCCCAGCCTGTACGCTGAGGCTCGGTCACATTATGGTCTGAGGCCCGTGGAGGTGCTAAGCTTCATGGCTCCAGAATACTCTGTAGTAGAGCCCCCTCAGGACTGTGTCCCTTCACGGTCTGCTTCACATGCTGGTAATAACAGGAGGCCGAGGAAAGTTCATTAGAAGAAGATCAAGGGAAATAAAAGTCAAGCTCTGAACCCAGGACAGAACAGTATTTGGAGGCAGGGGAGTGACCCGGTAGAGGTAACAAGGACAGGTGAAGGCAAAACAAAGCAAAATAAAACAAGCAAACAAAAGAAACCGAGGAAGAAAAGAATCAGAAAAGGACAAAGGTAAGGAGGGGCTTACCATGAAGGAGGTGGGATCAGAATTGAGTCAGGCTTGTTGGTAGGTTAGCCCAGCCCCCCACTCAGCTCTTGCCCGAGCAGGACCCGTGGTGGGTAATTGTTTGTGCACAGTGCTTGTGAGCTGACTGGCACTGGTGAATATGAAGATTTATAAATTTGAAGAGCAGATACACCATTCCATCTTTGTGCAAAGCATTTCCCTTCTCAAAAGCTGTGCTTTGAATTTAGAGCCTGTTATGAAGGTTCAACCCTCAAGAGAACAAAGGCAATGCCCACGGTGGGACATGGTAGAAGTCTGGGCCCAGGCCCAGGAATTCTGTTGCTGTGAATCTCCAAGTGCCTGCCCCGAGCCTCTGGGAGTCGCTGACATTGAAGACTCTCAGCTGAAATACATTCTGAACATTATTATTTTTTTTTTTACTGTGTCAATTTCCATTTAAAATTAATTGTCAGCTTGGGAATATTCTGGTGTTAGCCTGGTGTTCCAGTTTCTCGTCTCCATTTCTAAATTTGAAACTTAATAAAATGCTATGTGGAATGAAGCCTTGCTCCTATCTTCTCTCTTGCCGTCTTTTTTTTTTTTTTCTCTTCTAAAGATTAGCCATGTTTTTCAAGCTTCAGAAGTTCTTGGAAATTTTATCTTGGTACTTCTGTTACTTTAAATTGATTTTCTATACAAGGGAAGTCCTCCTGGATTTGACCTCTATTCGTTTTTCATCTCAACTTTACATACACACACACCAGCTGTTGCCAGGTGGTGAAGAAGATTGGACAATGGGCCTTTGCTGGCAATAATTTAAAGCAGCAATTTTCCCCTTTATCTCTGAACTGTGCTGACATTCTTAGTGGCCGCTGGGGGGAGCCACATACCCGTCTTCTCTCAGCCTTAGCAGAGTCCCTTTATAGGGAAGCTGGATTTAGCTTGTGGTCAATAGGAAAAATAAATTGTTTTAAATGCCGTTGGAAAGAAAGCAGCAATTCAAATAGGCAAATTTATGGGTTTAAATTTGAACCAAAATTTTTATTCTATTTGACTCTCTCCACCCATTCTCTTTTTTTTCTTTTTTTTTTTTAAAGGCTGCATCCTTAAGGAGAAATGCATACTTTCAAAGCACTGCTCTCCTGTCTTTCTTTTGCATACACTTCCAAGGTTGGTAGCAATTAAAACTCCAACTATTTCCTCAGCACAGGTCATAGATATCAGAGCTCCCAGCGTTTCCAGGAAGATAAGACATACAGCATCACAGGGCATACTTTTAATTTCATTTTGCATCTCTCAGCTGTCTCCAAATTGAATTTATTTTTAATTCCATCATCTAAGAACAATCTTAAACCATAAATTCAAGAGATGAACAAGACTATGGGAAGCAGAAAGACCAAGAGTGGAGAGATATCAGGGCCATCAGTTTATAATAGTGATTGTTTTGGGTATTGTTTGAACACAGTTAAAAAACACTGAGAAAGAGTGATGAAATAAAAAATAATACCACCTCAGGGCCTGCGATTTAGTTTAAGAGTCTTTTTTGAGGAATAGAGAGAGAAAGAGAGAGACATATTAGATGTGGGAATTTAAAAAGGTCACTAACTTAGTGACTTGAAATCCCTATTAATGTGATGAAACAGAAGGATCAGTGCCTAAGAGGACCTTTTGCTTGGCTTATCTATAAGGAGGAACTCTGGATTGATTAGACCTTGGCGGTAATCTCTTCATTTTTCCACAATGAACTTTACCAGGTTTCATAATCTTGCTCTTGTTCCCATTTAATTGTGATACAAACAGTTATTTGAGTAATAATCATTTTAAAATCCTAAAATTTTAATCAGATGAATGCTGTGCCAGGTTTAAGTAAACTATGGGTTAATGCTCATTATAGATAAAAAGTCAATCTTCTTCAGAAAAAATTAAACTATTAGCATTCTATGACCTAAAAGATCATCTTAATAAAAATCTCTTGATTTTTCTTGAAAAACAAACAAATAACCAAACAAAAAGAGTCACCCATGTTTGTGACCAGGCTTAATTTTGGAAGTCAACTTTAATCATAGATGTGATTAGAAAATTGATTATTCACCACAATTATTAAGATACTATTTTTATAAAGGAAGATATAGCCATAGCTGGATGGTGCAGTTGGTTGGAGTGCCAACTTGTATACCAAAAGATTTTGGGTTTCATTTCCAGTCAGGGCATTTTCCCAGGTTGTGGGTTTGATCCCAGCTTGGGGCACATATGGAAGGCAACAGATAGATCTCTCTCTTTCTCTCTCTTCCTCTCACACTCCAATCAATAAACATATCCTTGGGTGAGTATTAAAAGCATTAAAACAAAAGAAAGATACAGTATTGGTGGATCATTTTGGGAGAGTAATTTGGTAGAAAACTAGCATTTATTGAGGGTTTGCTCTGTACCAAACATTTTATATACTTTTGTTCTTTTATTCTTTCCAATAACACAATGAAATGCTATACATTTTACGGACTAGGGAACTCAAGTGCAGATGTTAAAAAACATGCACAAGTTTGAACAGTTAGTGTCAAAAACATGGCCAAAATAGGTGTCTGTAATACCATGATATTCTCTAGCTTAAGAAAACTTTTGATTAGTACCATCTTATTTTTTAAAATTGATTTTAGAGCAAGACAGGAAAAGGGGAGAGAGAGAGAGAGAGAGAGAGAGAGAGAGAGAGAGAGAAGATCAATTTTGATTGTTCCACTTATTTATGCATTCATTGGTTGATTCTTATATGTGCCCTGACTGGGGCATTGAACCCACAATCTTAGCATATTAGGATGATGCTCTAACCAACTGAGCTACTGGCCAGGGCCTAATTTTATACCATTTAATTAAAGCTATTATATATGTTAATTAATAAAATTTGTTTTGTTAATTTTAGAGTGCTGTATCAAAATAGTCTAACCAAATCTATGTTGTCTCCCCATGTGAGCTGACACGGAGAAGCTAACGCTGTGATTCATTCTCTGAAAGCTATGTATGCTGATTAACTGTTCAACTATTTCCCTTTCCCAGATCTCAGATGTTCAGATTTATTAAAATTCTCACTGTGAAGAAATAAACGTAGGCAACTTCCTCTGGTATCTAATACCACGGTACTGAACTTCACATATATAATTGGATTTGTTTCTAATGACTCTTTTCCCAGTTTAGTGCTGAGGACTACCTTACTTGTTAGAGGTAAATGGGGATCCCACAGTAATAGTGGAGAAAGAATGAGGGGAAATGCGATTATTTTTTCCGTAGCTATCATATTCAATTGAAGCAAACGTTTATTGGGCAACAGGGAGAAGAAGGTGATGGAGGACTTAGGACAATAAACTCTGTCTTAATCACAGGTTCTAAATGAACAGGCATAGAAAGCCGGACAACAGCAATGAGTGAGGCGTTCTGTTAGTCCCTTAATCTGTTACGTGGAGGGGTATCTTATGCTGTTTAACAAAAAGGCTTAGTTTAACAAATGATGGCTATGCAAAAAGTAGCAAGGTAGGAGAGATGCTGTATTAAAAGAATAAACATTATTATAGTTTAAAGAAATGCTTTTAAGTGACAGCAAATTTTGTCTCAAATTTTGCTGGATCAGCATCACAGCCCTGGCAATCCGATAGCCAAGGTACCAATTATGTATAATGGGTAAATTTTAAATGCAAAAGAGCAAGAGATTCGCAATGAGGTAAGTAGAATTTTCTCATGAGCACATTGTTTACCATGCCCTCATTTCGGTGTTCTGGGCACAAACGTGTTTTGAGTAATTTAATCTGGTTTCCAAAAGGTCACCTATTTGCAGCCAACAATCTAGCTTCTGCATCTCCATTATTAATTTAGAAAAGAACTAGAAAGCATGTTTTCATATTGTTTGTAAATTTACTTTAAATTTGCTGAAGAGTTCAGAAACCCCTCGTGCTCCCAGCTTTTTATTCTGAGAATTTTATAACTTCAGAGAAGTTTAAACAAAAAGCACAATGAAGACTCCCATGCCCTTCACTTGGAATCTGAGATTGCTAACATTTTATCTCTGTCTCTCTGTCTCTTTCTGCATACACCTACTTTCTTTGAAAAAACCTATTTGAAGGTTTTTAAGGTGCAGACACAATGCCATTTACCTCTGCATACTCTGGCATCCACCTCCTGTGCTGGAAGGATTTTTCTCATACTTGACCACAAAACCATTATCACACTTAAGAAACTTTGCAGGAATTCAACAATTTTATTTAATACGCAGCTCATTTAAACATTTCTCAAATTGTCCCCCACTGAGATCCCCTCTCTGCTCTTGAAGGTCCGTTTGAATAGCTCAGCAGAAAATGTCTCAGCAAATCTGGGTTTGTTCGTTGGAAAACAGGGCTGATTCCAGTGCTGGACTCCGGAGGCTCCATTTTTCTAAGGAGACCGTTTCCTCAACCTGGGAGCTCCCAGTGCTGTTTGGTGGCACAGGTCAGGCCTGCTCCGCCCACCCCTATTAATATGTAAAGCCTGACCCGTAGGGAAGGACCTCTCTCCTGGGACACTGGCCAGGCCCTTTAGAGGTCATCTGTGCACAACCTAAATTGTGAGATGATGAGTTAGGGGAAATGCATTACTCTGCTGTTTCTCCTCTTTAAACCTTTCACTGCATAACCCCTATTTTGGATAGCATTTCCAGAGACTTCAACAAGTTATTGTTTTCTATGCACAATTCAACCAGGGTTCACACATTGCATTTGGTTTTGATTTCTAGTTTTATCTAGAACAGAGCTGCATTTTTTTTTTTAAATTTTACCCCATGACAGTGACTTTTGAAGAGTCCAGGGTAATTTCCTCCTAGATGTCACACATTCTAGATTTGTCTGATTGGGTTGCTTCCTCTCGGTAGCCTTTAATTTGTTCCTCTATGTATTGTATTTACTGTAATTAGGATGTTTGATATAAAAGCTTGACTCGACTTTAAAAACATTTATGGCAAGAAGATTTCAGAGGTGATGATCCATACTTTGTATCACATTATGTCAGGAGGGATATGATATATGGTTGTTCTATATTAGTGATTTGTTCAGGTGCTGGCCACCAGAATTGGTATTAAAAAAGGCACTTGTATTGCTCTTTTTATTAATATTTAATCTATTGGTGATATTTTTACATTGTGTGACTATTCTGTTATACAACTACATTTCACCCAATGACTTTAGCTCCTTTTAATAATATTTGCCTAAATAATTTATTACCATGGGTGGTTATAAAATGGAGAAATTCTATCACATCTCCTATATTTATTAGCTGGCATTCTTTTATAAATAAGACTGCTCTTTTTCTCTACTTCCCATCTTTTCTAATAGCTATGAACAAGTTTAATTATTTTCATCATAATCAATTGTCATAGTTATTTTTATTGATGATTAAGTTGTCTTAACTGGCCAATTTGATTGGAGCCCATTCAAGCTTGTTCCTTTGACCTTTATACAGTCTGTGCAATTGGCGCCCACTAGAACTGCTCCCAATGATCACTGCGTCCTAATATTCATGCCCTTATATTACCCTTCCCTTGAATGTGGGCTGGATGCAATGACACACTTCTAACCAACAGGATAGAGCAAAAGTGATGGTATGTCATGACTGAGATTAGGTTATGAAAAGCCCGTTGCTCTCTTTCTTATCCTCTCTTATTCTATTGCTAGCTAATGCTAATGGAAGCCAGACACAATGTTGTCAGCTTCCCTATAAGGAAGCTCACATGGCTAGAAATTGAGTGACCCCTTTGATCAACAGCCAGTAAAGAACTTAAGATTTCAGTATAACAGCCCATGAGGAAACAAATGTTGTCATCAGCCACGTAAAGTGCGTTTAGAAGTGGCTCCTGTCCCAGCCAAGCCCAAAAGTACGGCAGCCAGGATGACAACTTCATTGCAGCCTTGAGAGAGACCCTGAGCCAGAGGACCCAGCTCAGGGTCCCCTGTTCCAGGGAGCTGGGATATAATAAATGTTTATTGTTTTAAGCTCCTAAGTCTGTGAGTCATTTGTTTTGTAGCAACAGGAAACTAATTCCACGCCACTGTTTTCTGAGCACTTACATTTCTTTCTGGTGCAACAAGATTTCTCAAATTCACTTCATATTTTCCCTGACTGATATCTGGACTAGCATTTCTCCCAGTTTCCCTGGTTGCTTCCAGTGGAGAATGGTGTATAGAACACAAGATCCGGGAACAAAATGTGCTCATTGCTACAGAGATGGAATTGTTTCGACAACTATTTAGTGACTCGAGGTACAAAACATTAAAAAAATCTTGAGATCATACTTATATTTCCAATTCACATTTAATATTCCATGACTCTTACCTAACCCCTTTTCTCTTAGAGCAAAAACTTTGGTTCCTTATCTCAACAGCAGGGAAAGGAGAGCAGTGGGTGCCACAATTTTAGCAGTCATAGTAAATTCTCTGGCTTTCTGAAATATCTTTCCTTATATGCCTTTATTTCTATCACTTGTGGTTTATTAATTTGGCTCAAGGGCATTTTGAATTCTAGCATTTGCTTATTGAAATTTGTTTAGAATTCTTTTCAAACCTAGTAAAATGACCCAGAAGCAATAGAATAAAAATTGGAAAGAAATATAGAAAAAAATGTAAGAATAAATAACTATTGATGGTGGACTTACAGGTATTTTTTTCTTTGATTATTTTAATAAGAAATACAGGTTGAGCCTCAAGTATGTGCTAGTCACAGTTTAAGGCACTGGAGTCTCAAAGTTTCTGTTTCTGGTGGGAAGAACTTATACTCAGAAGAGTGAGTCAAATAAATGTGTCAATGTAATTGATAAATTATAACATAAAGAGATGCAGAGCACTTGCCAGTGCTAAATGCTGTCTAAGGACATGCACTGCCTGACCAGCGTGGCTCAGTGGTTGAGCATTGACCTCTGAACCAGGAGGTCACGGTTCAGTTCCCGGTCAAGGGACATGCCTGGGTTCCAGGCTCAATCCCCCGTGGAGGATGCGCCCGAGGCAGCGGATCAATGATTCTCTCTCATTATTGGTGTTTCTATCTCTCTCCCTCTCCCTTCCTCTTTGAAATCAATAAAAACATACTAAAGAACATGCATTATTTTAGTAATAAAAACACAATTTATTTTATTTTTAAATTTTTTTTATTGTTTTAGAGAGAGAGAGAGGAAAGGAGAAGAAGAAAAAGGTAGAAACATTGATAAGAGAGAAACATCAATATCAATTGGCTGCCTCCTGCACAGCCTGCAACCCAGGCACATGCCCTAATTGGGAATCGAACTGGTGACCTCTTAGTGGATCAGTCAATGCTCAACTACTGAGCCACATAGGCTGGGCCAATATAATTTATTTTAAAGGGAGAAAAAGATAGATCAAAGAGGGATACAAACAGGAGGAGAAAATTCCTTCTTTGGCTGGGGAAGATGTCAAAGGCAAGCTAGTTTATTTCACGATTTTTATTCAATTCTGATTAATTAAACCGGAGGTTTTCTCAAATAAACCTTGCCTGTTAATCTCTATGTTCCACATTAAACTGGGGCTTCACCCTGCATTTGTCAGTGGTAGCATGCATATTGACAGTCAACTGTCATGTTAATTAAAGAATATGAAGGAACATATTAACCATGCTGCAAAATGTATCATTTCCTGAGGTTGTTAAGCTCTTTGCTATTTTTCTACTTTTTTGTTTGCATCTCTACTTTAGCTACGCTCCCGGGAAAGCCGTGTAAGAATCTGCACAAATGTCATTGATGCTGAAGCTCCTGAGGAGCAAGTCAGGGCACCAGTGCATTAGTCTGTCTGTTCAGTATAATTCATAAAAATTCTCTGGAGAACGGAGAGGACAGGGAGGAGAAACAACCCGAAGAAACTCCAGGGGCATTTACATATTTTTTTTATGTATTACTCATGTAAAATCTTTATTGTTGAAAGTATTACATATGTCCCCTTTTCCCACCATTGATCCCTTCTAGCCCACCTTCACTCCCCCCGACCAGGCCTTCACCAGCCTATTGTCCGTGTCCATGGGTTATGCATACATGCATACAAATTCTATGGTGGATCTCTTCCCACCCACCCTCCTCTGCCTTTCTTTGGTAGTTTTGTGTAAGCTTATCCACATTTATTTTCTTTTTTTACTTTTTGTTATTCATAATAATTGAAACGATTATCTTGATGGAGGCAAACAAACAAACAAAAAACATGGTATAAACCACCTTACTAGAAAATTAATCAAGACTGACCTTTTAACTCTCTTTGATAATAAACATACCCAACTGAAAACTCCTGTTAGTATCAGAGGTATTAGCTATTGCTGGGGAAGAGCAGCATCTTCGCAGATGATAACTATACTTTATGAAGTTCATGCTGGGCCAGTGGCCCCTTCAGGTTTGGGGAGCTAACCATGCTTGACTGAATGATACAAACGCCCTGAGAATCTTAGGGATCATTTACTTCATAAAAAACTTTACTTAAATTTATAATGCCCTGAGTTCTGGAATTTTTCCCCCCTTTCCAGTTCCATTTATAACTCATTGAGGATAGTCATTGGAATAATGCATGTTATTCCACTTTCAGAAAAGGTATTTCTGATTTGCAAAGCTGAAACACATCAGAAATTGCTACCTACCGACTCCCCTAACACTACAGATATAGGCAGTGATAAGACAGAGCCCTGCTTTCAAGCAATTCTCAGCTTAAGCATGTCTAAGTGATTACCATGGACATAGGCCTCTGTATTAGGAATCTCTTATAGTTCACTGTCAGCCAGCAGGAGAGGGCCATGGATAACGGTGAAAAATACCCATTTAAGAGAATACCTTGTGGACTATGTGAGCTCTTCTGTCTTTTTGTAACACTTGAAACAACATTAATTTATGTACTTACTGTCTTAAGACCATTAGGAACTAGTCTAGATTCAAGGTCTTTTAAAACAACAATCCATTTGATATAGGTGTTTATGCAAAGTGGTTGTGATTTGTGGTTAAGTGATTGTGATACCTTTCTTTTTTTGCTTTTTGACAGATTCATTCATTTATTTTACTTGTAAAATAAGTTTTCCCAAGGAGAAGTGTGTTTTGAAATATTCCTAATTCTTAAAAAATCTGTACATCTTTTATAATGATGAGATTTCGTTGGAACTAGAGAAGTGTTCCATAGACAATGGTTTAACCTTTACCAGATTAGGAGATAACACACTCTTACGAAAAGGCAATTTCGTAACTTTAGTGAGCAAACAGTTTTTATATCACAAATATTTTAACAGTTTTCTACAGCAAATATTCAGACTCAGGTTTAAAAATCTATCTTCCTTAAATTTATTTATTTTTATTTTTTTAAAGAACTTGTGACACATTTGAAAGGCAAACTTATGTAAAAGAAAAGAAGAGCTCTCTCAATACATGATTACATATAGTTTTATAAAATCATCTGGAAACTTTGATTTGGGAGAGACCACATCACAGAAAAATTCTGAGATACACTGGTAATGAAAAACTTTAAACACACACTGAACTAAATTTTATATGTGCTCAAATTGCCACCAGTTTTATGATCATCTGTGTGCCTATCAAACATTTTTCCAGACTCAATGTAAGTAGATATTCTAGAAGTCCTTGGAAAGGACTATACCTCCTCTCTGATATTTGGTTTTAAGTTTATTTCTAACTAGGGGCCCGGTGCACAAAAATTTGTGCACTCGGGGTGGAGGGAGTCCCTCAGCCCGGCCTGTGCCCTCTCACAGTCTGGGACCCCTCAGTGGATGTTCTATGATGGCCCCAGTCTGTCAGGCGCCTTCTGTGTGTGTGTGTGTGTGTGTGTGTGTGTGGCCACTGGGGACCTGCCCCCAGCCGCATCTGAGGCTCGGAGCAGTCCTCCTGTGTGTGTCTACCTGCTGGGGGC
>PVJC01006089.1:0-56328 GCA_004026665.1 Murina feae | reverse complement strand
TCTTACCCGCTCCCCGGCCTGCCACCTTGCTTTCCCACTTCCTGGTGCCCTGGTGCCCTGGTGCCACTTCCAACTGCCAGCATAGGCAGGCAGTTGCAACAGAACTCTTTGGTTTGCTCTACTTCCGTGGCTGTTGGCCTCCATCTTGGCTGGGTTAATTTGCATACAGCCGCTCTGATTGGCTGTTGGCCTCCATCTTGGCTGGGTTAATTTGCATACAGCCACTCTGATTGGTTGGTGGTTACGGTCACATTTGCATGTTTCGCTTTTATTATAGAAGATTATTGTTACTATAGGCCTGGTGCATGAAATTTGTGCACTAGGGGTGGGGTGTCTCTCAGCCCAGCCTGCACCCTCTCCAGTCTGGGACCCCTTGGAGGATGTTCAACTGGCAGTCGGACATCTATCTCACATCCATCTCAAAATCCAGGACTGCTGATTCCCAACCACTCGCCTGCCTGCCTTTCTGATTGCCCCTAATCACTTCTGTCTGCCAGCCTGATCACCCCTTAACCACTCCCTTGCCAGTCTGATTGATGCCTAAATGCTTTCCTGCTGGCCTGATTACATCCAACTGCTCTTCCCTGCTGACCCAGTTGCCCTCCCTTGCAGGCTGGTCCCCTCAAACTGCCCTCCCCTGCCAGCCTGGTTGCCTTCAGCTGCCCTCCCCTGCAGGCCTGGTCTCCCCCCAACTTCCCTCCCCCGCTGACCATCTTGTGGCAGCCATGTTGTGCCCACATGGGGGTGGCCATCTTGTGTGAGGGCATTGTGGTCAATTTGCATATTACCTCTTTATTATATAGGATTGTTATTAGTCTTTAGGATGAAATTACTGATTTTGACACATTGAAATTTGATGAGGATTCTATTTTTGAATTTAAATCCATTCTCTTCTGGCTCAAATTGCATTATTTTTTTCATCCTGTTGTGGTACACCTATTCCTACACATAATCAGGAATGATACCAGACATAGAAAATATTTTGCCATGTATAAGGAGGAATTTTATGTTTGCTTTATTGATGAATTTTGACAGCATGAACACATAGAATCCATTTTAATTAATTTTTTTAGGTAAGTATTATTCTCAATTTTCTCTACTTTAACTTCACCTCCTTAGCATGGTTTGCTACAAAAAGATACACATTTTACTTAATAAAATGTATTTTCTCCAGCAGGCACTGTGTAAGATGTTTTGTCTTAAAATGATGATTAAAGACTATTTCCCACCCTCAAGGAGCTTTGCATCTGGTAGAGGAGAAAGACATCTTCACAGGAAAGTTCTAGTACTAGTTGGGCTAAGACATTGTCAACATTAAAGCTACAAAAGTATATATTAAGAGTTTGTGAGAAGAAAAGATTAAGCTTGACTATAGATTCTCAGAAAGTTGCTGGTATACTCATTTTTTCATTGTATTTGTAACCTTCAAATTCCAACTTTCTGCTAAGGTGATTATTCTTTTTTGTGTAAGAAATTTATAAATCTACTGGGATGACATTGATTAATAAAATTATATAGGTTTCAAGTGTACAATGCAACATCTGCATATTGCATTGTGTGCCTACCACCCAGAGTTAAACGTTCTTCAGTCACCAAATGTGTATGCACACCATCTGTCTTCCTTATTAACCATTTATTCTTGACTGTCTTTTATTGGATGATTTCTTTTACCTTGTTCCTTTCTAAATTAGAAACCCTCCACTGGGATCTAATTAGAACCCCTCAAAGTTCAAAGGCCATTAGAATACATGTGGGCTCCAAATGTTGTCTATCTTTAGGCATTATAGAATATCAGGAATTAATTATGGTTATCCATTGTGTATATAGGTATCTAAACACCTCTTCTGCCAAATTTGTTGTCAGGCTTCAGTGAGAAAAGTCAAGGAGATAGTTCTCATTAGCTTTGAACTTTGAAGGAGTTTTCCCCCCTAGAATTATAATACTGCAAGTTGAAATTTTGTAGGTTCTAAAGTAAATGTGCAATGCCAAAGTTTACCTTTATATTGTTAATTCTTAACTTAGCACCAAATTTGCTTTATGACTTTATGAGAAAACTAGATGCCTGATGCATGAAATTCTTGCATGGGTAGGGTCCCTAGGCCTGCCCAGTGATCAGGGCCAATCAGGGTCTTCTGGCTGTCAGCCGGGGGGCCTCCCTTCCAGCTCCTGGCTGCTGGCCGGGACCTGCCTTCTTTTCGCACTGTCCCCTGGTGGTCAGTGCACATCATAGCGAGTGGCCAAACTCCCGAGTGGACAATTTACATATTAGGCTTTCATACACACACACACACACACACACACACATATATGACTTTATGAGAAGTTTAGTTCCAGCACATCTAAGCATTTCATATGATTTTTAAAGCCATTGCTCCCTGCTCTAACCGGTTTGGCTCAGTGGATAGAGCAGCGGCCTGCGATTCCAGTCAAGGGCATGTACCTTGGCTGTGGGCACATCTCCAGTAGGGGGTGTGCAGGAGGCAGCTTATCAATGTTTCTCTTTCATCGATGTTTCTAACTCTCTATCCCTCTCTCTTCCTCTCTGTAAAAAAATCAATAAAATATATTTAAAAAAACACACACATTAAAGCCATTGCTCCCTTAGGGCAATAATTGTACATTGTTATTTTCATGTACTCATTTATAATATATAAAATATTACAATGATCCCAGAGTCTGTTACCCTTAGGAAAATGACAATACAGAATGTCTTGTAGGAAAGAATACTGCCTCTCAAGTCTAGAGACTTGGGTTCTAGTCCCAGTGCTGCCTAAGACTCAATATATAGGCCTTTGAAAAATCAGTTTATGTGCTTGAGCCTTATTTCCTCCCCATTCAACAGCAAAAGAATTGCAAATTATAGATCTGCAAGGCACCTAAAAATTGGTCCCTGCTTTAAAAAAAAAAGTGTATAAACAATGTTGCAGCATTGTGTTAAGCTCATTTAGTAGAAAAAATGTCATCAATAATTCTACCTCCTCGATACAGGGGCAAGCTTTCATTTTTTTTGTACAGTATTCTCTTCCAAACTTTAGCTATTAGCATAAGTTACCATGGTGCTATGTATCACTTGGCATCATACATTAAACATTTTCTATATTGCTGCATATTCTTCAATGATTACAATTCAAGTATCTGTTTAATATTTTATATAATATATATTTTGATTATTTCATTATTTTTATACATTGCTATTATAATTAATGTTGTTATGTATAAATGCAACTTAGGCCGTTCAAAGTCTTGAACATGATGTTGGTGGGTTGAAATATCAGGGTCAGAGGTTAACATTTTGTGGTTATCCAAACCTGCTGCTGAATTGTGTTCTAAAAGGGATGTTTCTTTTGTTCTGCAGCCAGAATGTATGATTCATTATCACTTGTGCCAGCATTAGATACTTTGTTTTTTTGTTTGTTTCTTTGTTTGTTTGTATTACCATCTCTTTGGTTATTGTGAAGATAAATATGTGTCTTAATGTCTCATTTATAATTATATTTTGTATATGGCTTTGGAAAATGAATATTTTCCAATCATTGGGAATCCATTTACAGCAAAACAGAGTTAATCTTTTAATAAGAATTGTGCATGGCTTGTATAAAGAGGTTCTAGAATTTTTGAGTCATATGAAGCATCCCTTGAATAAACTGGAAGACACATCTTCTTCCTAAATGAAAATATAAAGGTTGTTAATTAGTTATTTTTTCCTACATTTTATGTAATCTCAAGACAATTGTTCTTGGATATTAACAACAACAAAAATTCAAAAATTGTTTGGATAAAAACAGGCAAAAGAGAAATCTGAAAAACAAGAGTAATGAAGAACAGGGACCAGCTGGCCAGATGTTCAAGCACATTAGAAAGCAGTCCTCATTGAACTGGTGAAGTGCTGGTGATGGGCTAGATGGAGACCATTGAAGTAACACAACCCACCCAGAAACAGAGCAACTGGGTGCAGAATTGAATATGCAGAAAAGGGACCAAAGCGAAACATTCTGAAAGGCAGGACTATTCTAATGGCTTTGGGATAACTGGTAGGCACTATTGAAAAGAGTTATGTCATGAATATGTATCAAAATAGACGCTGATGGAAATGAAAGGTCCTTTTATAAAAATAACAACCTAGCAAAAGGCTTAAGAAAAAAGAACAGATTTATTACATCTGTAGCAATGGGAAGTAATAACTTTTTTTTTTTTTTAGTTTAGAATTGGAGGGTGCAGAATTTTTCAGTAAAAGAACAGGTAGTGAATATTTTAGGCTTTGAAGGCCAGGCGGTCTCTGTCACAACCACTTAACTCTGTTACTTTGCACCAAACTAGCCGTAGACCAGTCATATGTCAAATAAATAAATGGAGAACGTATCTGTTTATGATGGAAAAACACACTATTGTGAGTGTCAAGTTCCCTGAACAACCCAAAAGTAAGTTTGATGAATCTTTTAGCATTTTGCCAATCTGTGTGACAAGTAGTATTTCATTGCTGTTTTAACCTGCATTTCACTGACTGCTATTGCAGTTGTTCACGTGTGTTTTATTTTTATTTATTTTTTTGTTACCTTTGTTTGCCACTGAGTTCTGCTCTTCAGTGAATTACAGGTGGGGTTGATTTATCTAGCTTATTTCCTCTTTGTTACCAATATCTCAAGGCCCTGGAGACCTCTGTGGTAACTCCCCTGCAGTGCAGACTAAGAAGGTTCTATTTTGCTTCCTGACTTGTAAGCCTTCCTGGGACTTTGTGCTCAAGGGCCTGGGACTGGATTTTCAGCTCCCATCTTACCTGCTTCCTAGCCTGGCTGCTTGCCAGTAGACTGAGGGTGGAGGGCTGCTTTGCTTCAGTGTTGAGTGGTTTTGGTTGTGATGACCTACTGCTTAGGTTGCCTCCACCTCTGTTAGAGTTACCAGTTGTTGCCTGACTACCACCTGAGCCTGTCTATACCCTTTGGGCCCTGCAATCCAGATCTGAGCATGATCCACCTTTATATTTATATATTTTGAAATATATTTGTATTGATTTCAGAGAGGAAGGGAGAGGGAGAGAGAAACAGAAACATCAATGATGATTAGAGACAATCATTGATCGGCTGCTTCCTGCACGCCCCACGCTGGGGATCAAGTTCACAACCCTGGCATATGCCCTGACCAGGGATCGAACTATAACCTCCTGGTTCATAGGTTGACACTTAACCACTGAGCCACGCTGGCTGGAAAAGCCTTTGCATTTTTGTCCATTCAGGTGATCAAACCTAGAGCTGGCTTTCATACCCTCCAAGTGCGTTACTTCAAAGAACTATCAGTAATATGTTTCACTTCTGAGTTATGGTCGTTTTTTTTGTTTGTTTGTTTTTCAAGAGACATTACTGAGAAAGTGCTGAAGTCACACAAAAATCTTAGAGAACACATGCTATGAGATGATTATAATTACTGAGATGGGAATGTCCTCTTTTTTGGTCCATTGTCTCCAGCTCCCTTGTGTGCCACAGTCACCAAGGCTACTCTGGCCCCACCCTGCAGTCTTTCCATTGTTGTGTAGACTACAGAAACTGAGATGGTTATGACAGAGCCAGGCTGGTTTCTCTTCTCTTTTGGACATCATTGTTTGTTACAATTCTGATCACAATTTCTTCCCCCAGATTATGAAATTATAAAATCACTGCTATATTTATATTTCCTTTTGCTGCTGGGCTTTGAGAAGTACCCTTCATAGCTTTCCTTTGAAATCCCTTTATTAATAATCTTCCTTTTTTTGCATATATATATAATTTAGATCTAGGTCATGTGCTGTTTACAGAAGGCTCTTGTGCCCAGTATTTCATCAGATCCTCATAAGCACCTGCGAGGTAAACAGAGCACATATTGTCTCTGTTTTACGAATGAGGAAATTAAGGCCCAGTTGAGGTTGTAGTCTAAGTACTTCCAGAGAAGACAGTACATGTAACTATTCCAAATTTTAATCAGATAGTGAGGCAGACATTTTCAAAGACAGATCCTGGAGAAACTGTGTTTGTTCTCTGGTGTTCGTGATGACTGCTGCAACCAGGATTTTGGATTTCCCTCCAAAATCCAGCTGTAGTCTGCCACAGTGCATAACATTTGGAGGTTACTGATTCCTGTTCCTATTTTAAACTATATGAGGTTTGTGTATTTTGTGACCTTTAGGTTCTGACCTTCTTATTTAGGGAACTGCAACTTTAAGAAGTTTTGTTAGGACTCGTATCCAAGTAAATTCCCTCCCGAGTTGAAATACTCATAGTGTTGTGGAATGTTAGAGCTTGATGGGACTTTTATCCATGTAGCCTTCTTTTTTTAAGAGAAAATATATTTTTATTGATTTCAGAGAGGAAGGGAGAGGGAGAGATAGACACATCAATGATTAGACAGAATCATTCTATTGAAGCAGAGAGAGAGAAACATTGATGTGAGAGAGACATATTGGCTGGATGTCCCTTGCATGTGCCCAACCAGGGCCAGGAATCGAGCCTGCAACTGAGGTACGTTTCCCTGACTGGAGTCAAATACGGGACTCTTCAGTCTGAGGGCCAACACTCTGTCCACTAATCTAAACCAGCTAGGGCCATCTAGCTTTCTTGATAAGAAAATGTGGCCAGTTAGCGATAGAGCTGAGGCTAGAATGTTGTGATCAGATGATGAGGCTTCTTCCTGGCCTGCTCCCTCACATTTAGTACTTCCCTGTCGTAGCCTGCCTCTTCCCACCAGACTTGGGGCCCTGCATGGTCTCTGTGCATGGCTCTGCTCCCTGGTGATGATCAGATGCATAGGCACTTGGGGTTTGCTTGCACAAGGAATTATTTGAACCTGTATCTTGTTGATAACATGGCAAAATGTATTTTAAGGACATTGACATAGTTTTGCTATGGGAAACAAGCCACTTTAGTTTTAGCAGAAAGGATTTAATACACAATGTTAGGCAATTAAAAAAAATGGAAGGAGTGTATAGAGCAGGTGTAAGTCTGAGCTGTCAGCAATGAATCCCAGAATCACACAGAGTTACTACCTTTCCCACAGTCAGCACAGCAGGAAATCATGAGGCTAAGATACAGCTGAATACAGCACTGTACTTGTGAACCAGAGATAAAGAAGCCATGACTGGGAAAGTAGTAAGTGGACCCTGAGATGCATGTAGGTACTCCCTCTGCCGCAGCTACTTCTTGACAACCATAAGCTGAATACTGCACTTGGGAATATGCATACAAAACAAGCCCTATTCTCCATGGCCATCCTTCCAGCAGCAAACAACCCAAGTAGTGGGAACATGGCCTCCATCTTACTTTTGTCTCCCAAATCTCAAGTCAGCACATTTATTTTGGCAGAATCTCTTCTGCAATCAAATGCTACTGGCAAGGCAGCTTCTGCAATATGGCAAGTTTGAGTGCTGATCCACCATGTCCAACCCATTAAGGGTTATGATTTTTGAACATGTCTCGCAAAAAGGCTCTGTGTGTAGTAGATACTAAATTGAGGGGCGGATTTACAATTATGTTCTATTAGATCTCCATTTGTCAGTGCAATTAATTACATAACAGAAGGGAATGCAACGGCTTTACTGTAGGGAATCTCTAAGGGGAATTCCTATGTATCAGTAAAAATGCCATAAGGAGGGAAGATCCTGAATTGGGAGAGTATTCTAAATTGTTTTGGTTTCAAACATCTTGGAAAGTACTAGAAGGAGACATGCAATATTATGATATGAGTGCTGCTGAGAGTTCCATCTTTGGCAAAGCTGTCAACTTTCCATCTTGTATGCTCTCCTCCCACCCCCATCCAGCCACTGTGGGATAAATATTTAGAATTTGCAGTGGAAATCAATATAAAATAGTTTATTTAAAATACATTAAATAGACATATAGCCTGTGGGCCTGCATTGAGTAATTTTGACTTCATCTCCCTTAACTCTTTGGTAACCCTTATTTGGAAATGAAAATCAATTATAAGTGAGTCCTCTCCACCTTTACTCTGGTACCATAGTGAAAAAAGCTGGACACATTTTATTTCTGTTTCTTGTCCGCTCCCTTATTTTTCTGTTCCAAATGAAGAATCAGACAAAACCTGTCATCCTTCTACCTGGAACCAAGTAGACATGATGCAATCACTGGTGATACTGATGGAGGTAGGAGATAGGAGTGGGTAGGTGGCAAAGACAGACTTGAAGTAAACAATCTTATTTTCTTAGAAAAGGCAGTACTCTCTGCTTCAGGAGAAAGACACTGAGTGTGTAGAGTAGTTGCTACTAGCTTCTGCTCAATGTCTTTTGTGTCTTGCATCCTTCTTCTCCTGTGGAATCATTCATCCCTGCTCCATGGGCAGCATATGCTTCCGGAGCAGGGACGCCTCCAAAGCCTCTACTTCCCACTGCACAGTGCGCTGCCCTCTGAGCAACTGCAGTAGTTTTTATTGTTTTGTTTTTTGTTTTGGTTTTTTAATATATCTTTTTTGATTTCAGAGAGGAAGAGAGAGAGAAGGAGATATAGAAACATTAATAAAGAGAGAGAATCATTGATTAGCTGCCTCCTGCACATCCCCTACTGGAGATCAAGCCCACAACTCAGGCATGTGCCCTTGCCTGGAATTGAACCTGAGACCCTTCAGTTCGCAGGCTGATGCTCTGTCCACTGAGCAAAACTAGCCAGGGAATGCAGTATTAACTCAATGTGCCTGAGGTCTTTGGCTACATGGAGGCTTTGGGAAAGGACCTGAACATAGCAAAGATTCTCTTGGATTCAGTGACCAAAACCTCATTATCACAGTGTTATAAGTAAAGTGACTATATACATCATAATATAAATTGGGACACTTCTGAGAGTGAGAAGAGGCACTGTTAATACTCATACCAAAACAGCAGGCATAAATTGGACGTGTGGTCATTGTAATTATAAGGAACTGTAGCGGACATATTTGAAATGGGAACGAAAATGATTCAGAAGCAAGGTTTACCTCTTTGTATTCCAAATCCTTGAGTTTACCTTCTCTTTTATATAATATCTAGGGGCCTGGTGCACAAAAATTTGTGTACTCGGGGGGAGGGGGAGAGTCCCTCAGCCCAGCCTGCCTCCTCTCACAGTCTGAAGCCCCTCAGAGGATGTCCTACTGATGGCCCCAGTCTAGCAGGTGCTGTGTGTGTGTGTGTGTGTGTGTGTGTGACCACTGGGGGTCTGCCTCCAGCTGCATCTGAGGCTCAGAGCAGTCATCCTGTGTGTGTCTATCTGCTGGGGGCCTGCCCCCAGGCACACTGTGGAGGCCTGGAGCAGGCACCCATCTGTGTTTATCTATGAGATAACTTCTACCATCCCCTGCATGTTGTTCTCTTTTTTGAGCTGTGGCCAGGGCTGGGTGCTGCCTGCCTGCCAGGCTTGCCTACTCCCTATCTTGCTTCAGCCACCAGGAAGCAGGGAAAACCCCACCTGTTCACTGCCTCCCAGCTGGCCTGGCCTTTTTCCTGCTCCCCGATCCCCCGCAAAGAGACTGGGAAGCAGTGCAGGCGCCTCATGGCCCGCCCGGCCTTTTTCCTTCTCCCTGATCCCCGCAAGGGGACTGGGAAGCAGGCAAGTGTCGCCTGGCCTGCCCCCGCCACTGCCCGCCCCGCCCCCGCCGCTTCTTGCTCCATGGCTGCCGGCCTCCATCTTGGCTGGGTTAATTTGCATACAACCCTCTGATTGGATGGTGGGCATGGTTTGGCTGGTGGGCATGGCTTAGGCATCTTGAAGAGACAGTTAATTTACATATTACTTTTTTATTAGAGTAGATCACTTGCTAGGCACTTAAAATAGGATAAAACCTGCTTTAGGTTGGCACTAGGAAAATACAAAAAGACACCATCTTTGTTCTTTATTTACTTAAAATTATTGTTGTGATATTGTAGAGCAGTCAGTGTTCAACCTGGCTCATAGCATAGCCATCAAAGCAAGACAAGGGGAGTATAATCAGCCCTTTCAACCAATGGCAAATGGAAGATATTTTTAAAGAGGTTGTGCTGTTGCTCATGTGTGCCTTTGTAGGTAGGTCTACAAAGGTTGTGCCTATGCTGAACAATGTACAGACTTTTTTTGGTTGTGATTCCCTAAACAATACATATACCTAGAATCTACATATTATTTACATTATATAAGGTATAAGTAATCCAGAGAATACTTAAAGTATACAGGAGGATGCTCATAGGTTATATGCAAATACTATGCCTTTTTATATTAGGCACTTGAGCATCTGTGGATTTTGGTATTTGAGGGGGGTCCTGGAATCAATCCCCTTAGGATGACGTTAATGCATTTTGTACTTTCCCTACAAGTGGAAAGTAGTCTGCCAAAGTATGAAAATTTAAATAAAGTCTGAGGAACAGTTTTATCAATTTGTCTATTTTATCTTGGGATTTTGGGAAAGATTTGGCATGAAGAAACAGTTTTGTACTAAAGCAATATTTGAAAACGATTGGTTTGAGATTTTAAATTTTATGTTATTGTCTTAAAGCTCTAAGACTAGTTAAAGAAAAGGAAAAATTGGATTTTTTAAACTTAGAACACAGGAAAATAACTGAATAGGAACTAAAAATCATTTTAAATACCTGGGGGGAAGCTTTCCATGCGGGATTATGATTACAGAGGTTGCTTCCCATGGGAATACAAGGTTCCAGCTACACATAACTTTCTAGCAGCTACAGCTTTCCTGCCATGGAAGGGACTGTCTTGTGAAGCTATGAGCTCCTGGTCATTGGATATGTGCAAGCAAACTCACAGATGGTGGTTAAATGTCAGCTTAAGCTGCACATTAGAAGAAAAACCTTCATTAACAATTTGGATATTAAACTTCTTTATTGTTTCCCAAGAATATTAGCCAATTCAGTACATTCTTCACACATTGCGTTGTCGTTTTTGCACGGTAGTCAATAATTGGTAAAAATGCAGAAGGTACAACACTCAAACTCTCATCGAGATGAATTTAAAAGGGAATAACATTCACTGATGTCATTCTGAAACTCATCTGAAACTGCCTGGCTTGCTTTCACGCAGCTGCCATTGGTCATTGCATATAGTTGTTGTCTCTGTTTCAAAATCTTGAAATAAAAGGGAACAGCTTCCAATATGATTTAAGAAAAGGGTCACCAGTTAAAAATGGTTTCAATTGTTTTGCTATTAAATGTGAAGTTGCAAAACTAGCTTCTCTTACATAATTTGAATGTATAACACATTCTGATGAGAAGCTTGTCTGTTTTTTAATACCATTTCAGATACTGAGAAATTTCTCAGGCTCTTGGATTGGTGTTAAAACAATTTTTATTTTATTTTGGAATATATATTGCATGAAATGGAATCTCTTTGTTTTCTAAACCAGTAGTCTCATGATTGTGAAGCTTGAAAATTTGTCTCTCTTCTCTCCCTTTTTATTTTTCTAATATCTGGGCATTTTTATTTAACAGTGTCATTATACTTTAACCTTAGGATGAAGAAAATTTTGGGTTAACAAAAATTTAATATGGCAATTAAGTATTAGAAAAACAAAGATTAAATTGGAAACTTTATAATAATATCATTACATAAATTCAAAAACATTAACTCAAATTACAGTGTCCAAACTCTATGCATGGCTGTAAGCTAGTTTATAACCAGTTGTTGTGACAATAGAGTACCAACAGCACAGTTGACAGGTGACAGTCTTATGTACAGTATGATGTTCAGCAGTCTAATAGTTAGCTCTATGTATTGTTGTATGATTGCTCTTAGCAGTTTATGTATCCTGAATAAACACTGCTTCGTGGAGTCACATGTAGTATTGTCAGATATAAATATGGCCTGAGATTTGTCAAAAGTGGACTCATTTGCTCTAGCCAATTTGACTCAGTGGATAGAGCATCAGCCCACGGACTGAAGGGTCCTGGGTTTGATTATGGTCAAGGGCTCCTATCTGCATCAGAGGCTCCTTCTGCAACCAGGTACAGGAGCATGTGTGAGGCAACCAATAGATGTGTCTCTCTCACATTGATGATTTTTTTCTCTCTCTCTCTCTCCCTCTCCCTTCCAGTCTTTCTAAGAGTTAACAGAAACTCTTTATCTGACCCTCAATTCTAAATGAGAGCTTTGCTAGGTAGAGTAATCCTGGTTATAGGTTCTCGCTATTCATTACTGTGAATATTTTTTGCCACTCCCTTCTGGCCTGCAAAATTTCTGTTGAGAAATCAGCTGACAGTCCTATGGGCACTCCCTTGTATATAACTAACTGCTTTTCTCCTGCTGCTTTAAAGATTCTTTCTTTGTCTTCAACTATTACTACCAAACCAGTATTACATGAAATGTTGAAGGGCATTCTTTAAGAAGAGGAAGAAGAAGAAAAAAAAAGATAAAAATTATGAGCAATAAAATGGTAATAAATACATATCTGTCAACAATTGACTCTAAAAATCAAATCAAATTAAACAAGCAAGAAATCTAATGAGCAAAAAAACCTGGTAAATAAAATAGAATCAGAGGCATGAACACATGGAACAGACTGAAGAATCCCAGAGTGAAGGGGATTGGGGAGTAAAAAGAGATTAACAAAGGTCTTACTTATGGGCACAGATAGTATGGTGGTGAGAGCCTGGAGTGGAATGGGAACTGGGGGGAGGAGGGGCCATGGGGAGAATAGGGGGGATATCTGTAATACGCTCAAAAATAAAGATTTAAAAAATAAAGGAGAAAATAAAATATAAAATCAATGGAAAAATATCCTCGTAAGGATAAAAAAAAGGGGGACTCATTTATTGAAGACAAAATTAAATATTTCTACTTTTGCAACTTATATCTAAAATAGAATTATTTTTCTGTTATTTTGTTTACTTTTACTGGAGAACCAACATGAATTTTCAATAAGGGAAAATATAAACAAAATTATTAAAAATTAAAATCCATTAAAACATCCCTCATGTGCTAATGAAATATTATGGCCTGTCTAATTGGCACAATAGACTTGCAAAAAGATAACTAAAATTCAGTGTTTGTGTGTTTTAATACAAGTTTGAACAAGCTGTCAGGGGAATGCAAACAGCAAGCAGCAATTAATTTGTGGACTTATTCACTTCGTGGTGGGTTTGGAATGAGAAAATTCTAGATATCACAGGAGATTACCAGGCCTCATCAGAGATTATATTTGTAACTTTCCCCACTGTCACATTTTCATCCTAGTGGATGGATAATATTTAAACCAAGAGTTTAAAACCCTTATGAATAGGAACCTTGTCTTTATAAATCCAGATTTCCACTTTGAGAAGTAGATGTGCTGAGCTCAAAGGGCTCAAGGTATTGTTTGCTCCTTTCTCTCAGCTTCCTACAGAAAAATTATCTGTTAGAATCAGAGACATAGAAGAAGCCTTCTTCAGAATACATTTTTTGAAAGCATAGCACATCCTACAGACTAGTCATACCACCGTGGAGCATAAATGTTGTTGCAAGAGGGATGTTAGAGATCATCCTCTTAATGTGTATTATTGTAGGGCTGGAGAAACTGAGGTCTGGAGAGGATAAACATTTTCTTTGTCACTCAGCCAAGTAGAACCATTGTTGTTACATGTGACCCAGAGTGCAAAGTTGGGGGGGTCACATGGTTTCTGTGCTGATTTTTAATGACATGGGTGCTGACTCTTTTGGGAGGGAAACTCTTTACTCCTTGTTCATTTCAGTGACTTTTACCCATTCTTTTTAGTTGTCGTCCAACAATCAAAACAATTATGAGCTTTTTAGTGAAACCTTTTCCCCTGCTAACACTTTTTTGAAGACAACTGTATTTGAATCCTGCCTCTGATATGTACTAGCTGCTGTGATAACTTTGATAAGCCACTTTAGCTTTTCTAAATTTTGATTTTTGAATATTCAAATTAGAAGGAACAAATTACTTCCTAAGATTTCTCCCAGCTGGGACTCTATGAACTCCTGGCATTGAAAATCCTGTCCTGGCTGTTGGCATCATGTCTTTTTTCCTCCATGACTGATGGGAGCTGTGGCCACACAGATCAATTGGTTAGTCATTGGTTTAGTTCCATACCCTCCTTTACCTTCTCCTGAGAGTCCTGGTCTTCCTGGTATTGTTTCCCTGTTAGAGCTGCTTGTTCCCTTTTCACGTGACATTCTGAATCTGAGGTGAAAGTGCAGGGTGGAGCTATGGCTCTAATTTTGCCTCTCTTCTTTTTCAGAGACAATGGTTTAGTTGTCTGGACTGATGCCTGTCTCCCTTGATGCTTCTTAGTTTACCTGGGATTTTCAAATGCAGTTGGCAACCAACAGTGTTGTTGCTATTGAGGATTGTGCCTTTAGCTTTAACTTGCATTCCTATTTACTTTGTGCAAGGCAGATTCTTACACTCTACACTGTATACCTACACTCCATGGTCAGTGGAACTCCTAGAAGGTAGGGTATTTTTGTAAGAAATCTCAGCTCACTCAACTTGCAGAGTTGTAGGAGCAATCATGGAGCAAGGGAGTTGGAAGGAATGGTAGCAGACATCTAATGTTTAGTTTACAGATAGGAAGAGATACTGAGGTTCAAGGAAGTCTAGGGGATAAAATCATAGAGCCAACTAGTGACTGAGCTAGAAATTGCACCAAAGTCTATTGCATCTAAGTTCAGGGCTTTTTCCACTATTTTCAATTGTCTCTCAGATAGTCTATATAAAGGGTTGGCATTTCTGTAGAGTTGTTCTCTAGTCACCTCTTCTGAGTAATGCCAGCTGTCCATGCAGAGAGTGGGGCACTTAGCCAGAGCTGGGCCAAAACTGCCTGGAAAGAGAAACTGAGTGAATACATTGACCTTTTCAGCCATGGCAGGTTCTGGTGTGCCCTGTGGCTCTCATCTGACCTGGTGCATCAGTGCAGG
Organism: Murina feae; assembly: GCA_004026665.1. Lineage (NCBI taxonomy): Eukaryota > Metazoa > Chordata > Mammalia > Chiroptera > Vespertilionidae > Murina > Murina feae. The sequence continues at coordinate 41,485 of PVJC01006089.1, read as the reverse complement.
AATGATTACATTTGCTGTTGAACTAACGATTGTGTGTAATTTTCAGCCTGCCTTACTCTTTAACGTTATCTTCCCACGCTTCCATCACATGCCAGGGCATATTTGCTTCATAATTACACTGGTAGGGACTTACCTAAATCGTTTGGAAAAGATTTGCCTAAAGTACTTATTTACTCGTACATAATAAATCTTGATTGATACCTTGGTAATCTCTGAGATCAATCTAAAACTCCCTCCCACAATGGGGCAGTTGAAAAGTCATGGAAACTGGTGACAAAAAAGAAAGAAAAAGGAAAGCAAAAGACTGTGCTTCCTCATTGATGAGGTAAGAAAAGTAGAGAAGATTTGGAACCTCCATGGTTGTATTTTGTTTTCGGGTGGGGGGTAGGGCTTGTTGTATAGTCAGGATCTTTCATGGGATCATAAGAGTGTTTAAGTTGAGATGTCATTGTATTTATCTAAACCTACCACTTCATTTTCAGTGTTGTTTTCAGAGAGGACACTATGACCACAGAGAACAAAGGTTGAACTCTGACCTCATGGCATATCTAAGACTATAAACTGAGTCTGAATTCAGAAGATCAGGCATCCTTTAGCTGAATACCAAGATGTAGTAAAGGATGGATAGCTATAGCCTACATAGGGAAACACACTGTATCATATTAATAGACTGTTAAAAAGACAGTTTTGGAATTCTAGGAAGGTAATAGTTTGCTATAAAGTGGAAAGAGAGTGAAAAAAAACATGAAAGTTATAGGAAAGTGTTATTTAAATCTTAATTGCTTATTTAAATGAAACTGTTGCTAAGGGACATGAATTCTAAACTTCAGTCTGCCATCAACTACCTCTGATATTTAAATCATATAATACTTCAGCCCCTCATTTCTTCTATCACTAATAGTGATATTAATACCTGTGTCTTTCTTCAGTATCATTCATTTATTCAGCAAACACTGACCAAGAGTCAGGTCTTGGTTTCATTGCCAATGAAAATTTAAGGCCTAACACAGCATGATTTAAAGATTATTATACATGCTCAAATTCAGTTATTCTCAGCCCTTGAAATATATACATAAAGATCCCCAGGTGAGACTAGTATATGGACAGTTTTGAAAAACACTATTTCAACCTTACAGCACTTGGTGTTAGATGATACCATGTAATGGTTGGTTGTTTTTAAATTTTGATGAACTAAGTAAATGTTTAAGGAAGAGTACAATATTGATTTTAGGAGAGAAGGAAAACTTGAGCCAATACTAGCTAGTTCTATTTATGTGACTAATAATGAGGACAGTCACTTGGTATCCCTAGAGAGGTTTAGTAGCTTGTTAGTATTTAATGTCACTTTACCTGTGGTCCGACATTTTCCCACCTATAGAGGAAGGGTCTTGGTTACCATGTGGCCTTTTGTAGTCTTTTGTGTTCTGTTGTGCCTTAATTTTTTATGGTTAAACTATTGGCTCATCAGTTTGTGATCCTATGGCTCATGATGGTATAAGTTTGATGAAATAGAATAGAGAAGACATTATGGCAGTAAGATTCAGGAGCTAGGAATAGAGATAAGAACAAACTTCCTAATGCCTTCCTTTGGATTGTGGTGTTTTTCAAATAGAAGAGTGGTACCATTGTAAAAGACCATGGACTTGTGGTTGAAGATCTATGCCCAAGCTTTAGTTTTGATATTTGAGCACATTAATTCTTAAAGCCTTTGTTTCCAGATCTGATAAGTGTGGATAATGATATAATACTAGGGGCCCAGTGCACAAAAATTTGTGCACTCGGGGGGTGGGGGGTAGGTCCCTCAGCCCAGCCTGTGCCCTCTCGCAGCAGTCTGGGACCCCTCAGGGGATGTCCACCTGCTAGCATGCCTGGTGAAAGCTGATGGCTGTTTACAGGCTGGCCAAACCCCCCCAATGGGGGCCCTCATCCTATGGGGGTGTGGTCAGCCTGGGTGAGGGGCAGAGGGCTGTTTTCAGGCTGCCCACAGCTCCCATTGACCCAAGGTCCCAGTGAGGCTGGCTCGAATCAGGTTTCTAGGGTTTATTTATCTTCTATAATTGAAACTTTGTTACCTTGAGTGGAGGCCTAGGCAGGCAATGGAAGCTTCCTGTTTGCTTCAGCTCTGTGGCTTCTATAATTGAAACATTCTTGCTTGAGCAGAGGCCTGCTGGCCTAGTCAGGCAGTTGCAACGGAAGCCTCCTGCTTGTTCCAGCTCCTTGGCTGCCAGCCGCCATCTTGACTGGGTTAATTTGCATACAGTCACTCTGATTGGCTGGTGGGCATGGCTTGGCTGGTGGGCGTGGCTTAGGTGTCTCAGAGTGATGGCAAATTTGCATATTACTCTTTTATTCAATTAGATAATGGCTATGAAGATTATGTGGCCATTGGAAAATTGCTCAGCCTATAGTAAGTCCTTAGTAAACACTTGCTATTTACTGTCAGTCTGTGGTGTTCTTGTACCTGCTGAACAACTAGGAAGACACAGACCAGCAATAAAGAGGGTAATGATGGAAAGTTCTTCAGTTCTTCTTAATGTATTTGCATTTGACTACAGTTCCTAAAAGACCAGTGCTTGGGTGCCCCAGCTCCTTGACTCCCTTAAGTAGCAGGTATCTTGCTGAGTGAACTGCCATCTCTCTTGTTCTCTTCTCATGTTTGTGTATTTTCAGAGTTTCTGTGGAGATCTTCCCTTTCACTTCTTGCTTTCATGATGATTACAAACTTAGAGTGAAACTGATCTAGAACCAGAGGAAGTAAGAGCAGGGTAAGTTTGGGTCCAGCAAAACTAGCTCTCACCACAGCTTCTTTGTATTTAAATTGGGTGTCTCGTTGAGAAGGTAAGAAACCCCAACTGATATGTTCTAGTTTATTTCTTCACCAAACTTGTGTGGCTCCCTCAAACCTATTTGTCAAAATGAAGGGCTGTAATGAAGATTTCAGAGAAGGAAAACACTATAGAATATTAGAGCTGATTGGGACTTTACTGACATTCATTTTGCAATGAGTATCGTTTCTTACTGAAGGTCATGCTGGCAGAGCTGAGACTAGAACTGGGGCCATAATGACTCTATTCTGTCTGTTGCCTTCCTTGGATCAATCCTGCATGGATTAATTTTCCTTACCTTCTTTTCACTCTTTCACTTCTTTTCACTCTTCCTACATTCTTGTTCAGGATAAAATTTCTAGCTTCTTATTTCTCTATATAAGACCTCTCATGCATGAGCTTATTTTATCTTCCAAAACTTGTCCCTAAGTATTCTCCATGAGCCCCTCTTTTTAGTACAAGTGGGTTGCTTCTTGCCTCACAGAAATGCCTTGTTTCTTCCTTGAATTCACTGTATTTCCAGGCATTATCCCTGTTGCTCCATTTACCTTTTAGAACCATGCAGCTTTCAAAGTCTCTGTGAAGGGCTACCCCTGCCAACCTTGTGCTGGCTCCTGCAACATACCCTGATTTTTTTGTATGCTTTGTGTTTTTTTGTCTTTCTCTTGTCACATATATAAATACTAGAAGCCTGGTGCATGAAAATTCATGCACTGGTGGGTGGGGGGTGGTGGTCCCTCAGCCCAGCCAGCTCCCTCTCATAGTCTGGGAGCCCTCAGGGTATGTCCTACTGATGGTTTAGGCCCGCTCCCCATGGGAGGATATTTTTATATTTTTCCATTGACTTTTAAAGAGCATGGAAGAGAGTGGGAAAGACAGAGAGAAACATCAATGTTTGGTTGTCCTGCATGAGCCCTGACCTGGGTCCTGACCAAGGAAGATTCTTTAACCTAGGTACATGCCCTTGACCAGAATTGAACCTAGACACTGCATTCTGCAGGCCAAGGCTCTATCCACTGAGCAAAACCAGCAAGGGTAAGATATGACATTTCTTAGCCCCTCCAGCAGTGGACCTTTGTTTTTTTCCTCCAGGAGTGTGGTGGAAAAACCCTAGATCATCTTCTTGGATTCCATTACCCAAGTCACCAAGAACACTTCGAGTGGCATACAGAGAGCTTAGCCAATGAGTGGTCAGAAAAAGTGTTTCCTCTGCAGCTCATGCTCAGAGGTGGGACTGCCAACGTGCTACAGCTGGCAGGTTCTCTTCTCTCTGGGCGTGCACCATTCGTGGCTTGCCTCACCACGCACACAGTCCCTCCCACTCACCTGAGTGAGTAGCCTTCTCCTGAGCGGTTGTGATGTTACATCATCCTGGCTAATTTGCATATTCCTCTATTATATAGATAGATATCTCCCTCAGATAGGTTTTAAGGTTCTTGAGAACAGGATGGAATTTGATTCACCTGAATAGAGGCTGAAAATCTGATTTATCTCAAGCTCTAGTGCCAGACACATAAATATATTCATTTATTAAATTAACAAACATTTATTTTTGAGTTCCTATCATGTATTAGGCCCTGGGATTGGAGAATGATAATTACTTCTCCTCTCAAGGATTCAATAGTTTAGTTTGAGATGCAGAGGAACAGAGAGGCAGAGTGATGTGTGATGAGTGTGGTGACAGTGTGGTATTCTAGGTGCCATGGGAGTGGAGTAAAAGGGTGTATAACTTGAACTGGAGGATGGAGAACAGGGACTATGTCTTTAAGGACTAGTAAGAAGTGATGCTCAGGATCTGAATGATGGATTGTAGATAGACATCATTTTTAATAGAGAGTTAGCTTGGTTGAAAGGGGACAGAGATAAAACCCAAAGATTCAGTAGAATTTCCAGCAGAACATGAGTGCTGAGAAATGACCTCAAAAGAAGCATAACACCTATACAATTATAGAAGTTATTGGAAATATGACTAAGATCTATTATTTAAGAAATTGTTATATCTAGATGACTTTACAATGAAATCTGATAAACCTTTAAAAATCACATAATTTCATTCTCATCATTAAACTAATATTAAGAGTAGAAAAGGGTGAAGAACCGTCATATCTAAACTTAGTAATGATAAGTAAAGCAAATAGAGGAAGACACTACAGAACAATATTACTTATGATTATATGTACAAAAAATATGTAAAAGATGTCCTTTAAATTCATTGACACATCAAAACACTGCACTGAGATTGAGTAGGGATTTTTTCTAGAAGTGCAAAGCTGATTCAATTTCTGGAAATCTAGCAACATGATTCATTATATTGCTAAATTAAGGGAGGAAAAAGAGATGATATATTAGTGGATGTTAAGGAAGGAGATAGATTATAGAAAGGGATGAGTAACCGAGGAGATAAGCATTCATTCCCTCAGCTATTCATGCAGAGCATATTTTTAATAAGAGCTTCCTAACCAGGCAGCCCTGAGAACACTCAGGAGCTTCCAGGTTATTAAAGCAGATCAGCAGGTGAAAAAAATAGCTTCTGTGTGGACCATTATAAGTATGAAACAAATACTAGAAGATCCTAGAATTAAGCTACTCATTTTGGGGATAAATTTTTATGGCATCAGAGATGTTTGAGCTGGGTCAATATTTTGAAAAAAAAAAAAAGGCTCTGTAGAAAGTAAAGGCAGTAAAATGGCCTGTAGCAGCCAGCACAGCATGAGCAAAGTTCAGGGTCATGAACATTCATTATAATTCCTGGGAATGGTGTCACTGGGCCACTATTGACAATCTGAAGAATGATAGGAGAAGTTGCTGTGAAGATCATCTGCAACAGAGACTTGACCAGACCCTGGCATTCTGAGGAGGTGAAGCTCTCCATGGGGACAGCAGTGTTGGGGTAATAGAGGGTGCTGTGGAAGGTGGAAAAGAGTGGAGTCAGGGGTTTCCATACAGATGCTTAAGTTTACATTGTCCACACTCTCCCAGAAGGATTCCACAGTCAGGTGGCAATGTGGGATTGCTGTAGAAATGTGCTGCTTTGCTTTCAAAATCACTGTATCCTATATTAACCCTTTTTTGAAAAGTTTCCATTTTGGAATAACTTTAGAGTTACAGAGAAGCGGCAAGGATAACATTAATCCATTCAAAAAATGCGCAAATAAAATTCATACTACGAAAGTGCACCATGCATTACAATTTCCAAACCTTTATTTTACTCTACTTGTTCCCCACTTATACTCACTTGAGTCATGTTGAAAGCAGAACAGACTCTTTTATCCCTTTTTAGTAGAAGACTGAGAATCAATTTAAAAATTAAAATAAATAAAAACCAAAATTAGTGTTTCTCAACCCTGAGAGATGGGTGTGGTTTTGGTCTTTTTTTTTTTTTCTTTTCTTTTCTGTAATCTCAGATGATTCTAAATACGCATGTAGGTTTAAGAACCATGAGTAAGCCAGCTGTTCACGAATGTTTTTCTACATTGATTTTGTGCTAGGCTCACAATGATGATTTAGGGATTTGAAAAATATGCTCCCTGCCCTTTCCAGGGACTCAGTGTTTAGTAAATGTATATGTGCACAGCCTGTGCACAGGATCGGGGGGGGGGGGGGGGTAGGAAAAGAAAGGCCCTATAACCAAAGTGAAAAGCCAGTGTCTGGCTTCAGTAACAAAACCCTCTTGATTGTCAATTTAAAGTCTTTCTCATTGATATTAATGTGTTTTTTTTTTAAATCCTCACCTGAATATATGTTGTTGTTCTTGTTTTTTACTGATTTTAGAGAGAAAGAGAGAGAAAGAGAGATTGAGAGATGCATATGAGAAACATCAATCAGTTGCCTCTTGTATGCACCCCTATCAGGAATCAAACCCTCAACCTAGCTATGTGCCCTGACCTGGAATCAAACCCACAACTTTTTCCCATTATTTTTTCCCCTTTATTGATTAAGATATTACAAATGTGATCTTATCCCCTCCCCAATGTCTTCTCATCCCCCGACTCCTGCTCTCACCCTCACCCTCTGTTGTCCACATCCATTGCTTATGCTTACAACTTTGTTGGTGTATGGATCGATGGATGCTCCAACCAGCTGAGCCACTCAGCCAGGTCAATGTTATATTCTTTTATTGAGAAAACTATACCTCCAACAGTTTGCTCTCTTCCTTCTGAATAGCACTTTACAATATATAAAGCACTTCAATATTGTTATCTTTTTTATTGCCATAAAATCTTGGAGGAGTTGAGGAGGACAGGGTTTTTATCTTAACTTTGAGGGAGTAGAAGTACCTCATGCACTGGATGGGGCCATGGAGGCTGCTCAGGATCTTGTCACTTATCCCTTGTGACCTGATGCTAACACCTAGGCAGCACTTCACGTCTTCCTTCCCGTTTACCCCATCTCTCCATTTCCATGCCACGCACTGAGGCCTTTATTTTTTCCTGCATTTCTAGTGCTCGCTGTCTTTACAGACACCTGGAGGTAATTATGAAGCCCTCTCAATTAATTCAGCTCAATTAATAAATTACTGGGTGGATTTGGGGATGGGGTGGGTGAGGGTGCCTTCCGGGCCTCCCTGGATTGGAGAGCTCTTGCAATCAGGTTTGGAGAGCCATCCCCCACAGCAGTCACTGAGCTGAGCTCAGCCCCAGCCTGCAAGCTGCCTCTAGGGGTGATTGCCTCACTCTGACACAGGAGGCATCCTTTTTCTTTCCTCACCTAGTGAATTTTAATCTGATTAGAACAGCACCTGGTCCAGGCTGGTCTGTCCCCCTCTTAGTTAAGTTTTTCTTAAAGGTCCAGTGTGGTATCAGTTCATCATAATTCTTCGTGGGGCATTTCTTTGTCATGTGGAGCTGACCAGTGCATTATAGGTATTGAATATTCTGGCCCCTGGGCGCTAAGTGCTAGTAACTATCTTAGACATAGTGGCGAACGGTATCCTCATCCTCCAAGTGCCCCTTGGTTGGGGGCAGAATTGCACTTGCCAGAGGGTCCATTTTAAAGTATGTTGCCAAGTACTTTTTATACCCTGTTTCAAGAATAAACTTTCGGAGGTTCCTTAACGCCTCAACAAGTTTAAGCTCCTCAAGCTTGCAGGCAAAGCTGACTGTGCTCTGGTTCCATTCAACATTTTAGCTTTTACTAGCTATTTTTTTTTTGTTCCTCCTCTATCCACACTAAATGTAAGTCCTGTGTACATGTAACTTTGCTAACATTGTTCGGGCCCACTCTCTGCTCAGCACTTGGGCTCTGTCTGAAGGTCACTGAGTCATTGAGGTCTTCTGTTGCTAGCAAGGAGTGATCTTATTTTTTCCTGCATCACTTTTTTTAATCGTCACTTAGATAACATCAACTTATTTAGTTACATATCACCATTTGATTGGTGTGATAATTATTTGAATAGATCATTAATACAAATGAAGCTATCTTCAACCTTATTGGTATAAGATTTTCTTACCATAGAAACTCCTTCAGGTTAGGGATTATTTCTTTTTTATATCTATTGCCTGAGGAGTGCTGTACACTAACTTAGGTACCTGCTAGAAGAGAGGTATTTGAGATTAGTTCATCGGAGTGCTTAATTTTTCTTCTCTTCTTCTTCCCCTCTTGCATATTCTCTCTTCTTTTTTTCTTGTCAGAGAGCTTTTTTATGATTTTATTGAGTATAGATTAAAATGAACTAACAATGAATTAAGACATGTTGCCTCGTTTTCATGCTTCAATAAAAACATTTTTTAAAATTACTTTCAGATTCCGACAATGTCTCACCCATCTTGGCTGCCACCCAAAAGTACTGGTGAGCCCCTCGGCCATGTGCCTGCACGGATGGAGACCACACATTCCTTTGGGACCCCCAGCATTTCAGTGTCTACACAGCAGCCACCCAAAAAGTTTGCACCAGTAGTTGCTCCAAAACCCAAGTACAACCCATACAAGCAACCTGGAGGTGAAGGTAAGTGTAGGTATTTCAGAGTTGGGTAGCAAAGTGGGAGGGAGACCTCAGTATAATAAAAGTGATTGACAGAACAATGAATCGGATAAAGGTAGCTCAAAAGTTTTTATTGTGTTTCTTATAGTTGGTTGACATCTAAGAACACCTGGAAACCATCTAAACCAACTCTTCTTTTAGGGTAAAGAGAGTGAGACCACTTATATGGCTACGGTTATATGGCTATGGTTATATGGCTATGAGTTAAAGCTAGAGCCAAAACTAGGACCCTGCTTTCTTCATTTGTAACTCACTGTCCTGTTGCATTATTCTCTACTTCCTCCCATTGTCTTGCAGAAATGTGTCTACACCCCAGTGGACTCTCCCCCTTGCCATTGGACAAGTGTCTGAAACTGCTGCCATATACTCTAAAGGGAAACCCACATGAAGTGAACCTAATAAGACACCTAAAATTGGCTATTTTTCCTCCTCCTCTAAGCTGATGTAGGATAGTTATCTGGAGAGCTCTGTGAGATCTGCAGTTGTAGAAGCGCAGTGAGCAATGTGAGTGAAGCCTTGTGTTAGGGGTTTTAATAGCAGTACTTCAGTTTACATCAAGTGGAGTTTGGAGATCTACATGAGCTTATCATCCTAGGCATATATGTATGTGCACATTCAACCTGCTAAACCCCATAGGAAGCACAGAGAATGCTATATTGTTTGGATGAAGTGATACCACATTTAGCTAAAAAATGTCAGCAGTTCATCCAAACTCATGACAGAATGTGTTATAACTAACAAACAGAAGAACATTAGACTTCCGGTTGCTGAGACAGAGGCGGCAGTGAAAGAAGATTCAGCCTCCCTTTCTCTATTTTTTTCCTCCTTCCCCTCATCCTGCTTTTTCAAAAAAATTATTCTATTCTCTCCAGGATGTTTCTATTTCCTTCTTGGATGATATTAGTGTTTTTGTTACAGCAATTTTGCGTGACATCTTTTCACACTCTGTGCTAGAGTTCAACTTCTCTTTTCTCATTCTAGTCCTCTCCCTGTCCCCAGTCAACACTTTACTAGTCCGTTAGTATTTTAGGACTGAAATCAGAAGCCTGGTCCAGATGACTAGCAGTATAAGAGGGCTGGGTGCTTAGGCAGATGATGGGGGGTAGAGAGGCACCCTCATGCACACATGGGCTGTGGCTGTGGGTCTTTTGGCATCTTTTCTCCAGAAAGTGCAATGTGGAGGCCATGGGAGAGCTTCTGTAGAAAAACAATAAACCGTGCCCTTGGCGCTCTGCTATTCCCCACCAAAGTGCCTGAAGTTACAATGACCTTGCAGGAAGTTGCAGCTTTGCAGTTAATCAGGACTCCCTGGAACTGGTTTTCTTTGTCTCATTGTTCTTCAGTGCTTGCAGAACTCAGGAATGGGATCCTGAAGAGAATCCCCCTCCCAGAGACAAGAGGAACCATATGTTGGCCTTCTCATTTTTTTCTCCCCTCAATGTTTCCCGTTCTACTCATGAGGGGGATTGCTATTTTATTTTCTAACTTCTGGAGAGAGCTAAAATGGACCTTCCTCTACTATGAAAGGAATAAAGACAAGGTCCCTTATCGAGTAGGAAACAAATATGTGAGGAAGTCTTAGTGAGTATGGGTATGACATTCGATGCACAACCAATATAGGGGATAAGTCCTATATTAAGTGTTGGCTAATAAATGGCATGCAGGAGAGGGAGGAGAGCTGCATATAATGGTCTCAGTCACTCTGAATGCTGTGAGTTAACTCTTGATTGACTCTCTCTGCCTTCAGTTGTCCCACCTTCTTTACTGCACTGTGTGAGGTTTACCTACCGTCCCGTCTCTCTTCTCTAGGGACACTGTTTTAATCTCTGATACTCTGCCTCTCTTAGCTCAGCTCTTTGCTTTTTCTTAACATGCCATTCCACACCTTTTATCACCTATCAAACTCTTACTTGAATCACCTTTCCCAAAGTGTCTAGGCCTGACCTAGATCAGAAGTAATCATCACTTCCTTCCCTGGCTTCCCACATACGTCTTACTCTATCAAATTTCTACTTTGGTTATTTCTCCTGGTTTTATTCTGTCAGACATTGAACATGCAGTCTGCGAGGCACTGTGCCTTTTCATTATCCTTCCATTGCCTTCTCCTATAACCCTATGTAGTAAGTGTCTTTTTGCATAAAGAAATGTAAACTTAGAGAGGAGAGACCTCATTCAGTATGGTTTCGTGGCTACTAAGTTTTTGAAAGGAGGCCATTTGTCCTTACCCAGCATGCTTCACTGCTTGTCCTATTCATGGCAAATGTGGTACCGGGGCCCCATATGACAGAGATTCTTTCCTGCTTCCTTATGAGAACGCAAGCTTTGTTTCCCCATTTAAGCAACAAGACATGGTTTCTCATTCATCCTTATGTTCCTCTTGGCTCTTATTATGCTACTGTGTTTTTAGTAGGAACGATTGTGTATGGTCAAATGTATGTCTGTATGTTCTTATGTATGTATATATTTGGATGGGTGGCGGATGGCGGATGGCTGGATGGATGAAGGAAGCACTCGGTGATTCTTTTCCCACAATAAACAGTTTGGAATATGGGATCCTCGTATGAAACAGCTCAGTCTCATTTAATTTCTGAAGGTTTGATTCTTTCTTGCAATTCTGCCAATCTCTCTTTTTAATATAACTTCTTTTTTTTTTTGAAGGAAAAAAAAAACACATTTCCCTTGCATACATACATTTTAAAGATAAATATGGGGAAAGGTTTATGGATATTCAGACTTTTTAAAATGCAGCTACATCTCTTCATCTGCTGTATATTATGACATAATATTTGTTAAAAGTACAAGATTTGCTTTACTTTATATTTAATTTAAATGTTAGTGCATTCTTCGTTACTCAAAACATTTTTATAATTCGTGTTATTTTTGCTTAAATTTTTATACGTTTGAAAGTTTATATCCATTTTCTTTTTCATTTCTGTCCATTTAGAATGTTCTGTGCCATTAGTGAAATCCCCAGAGAGTAGGTAACAGTTTTTATTTACAGGGTGAGTGGATTGTGCCTCAGCTCTTGCTATCTTTTGCTGTTAACTTATATTCTCTTGAATTTTTGTATCATAAAGTCTTTTCATTTATAGCTTAATTCAGAGATCGACCTCCAAGAACGCAATAGAAAATATAAAAGGATAAGACTAATAGAGGTCACATGTTCCACATTTTCCTGGTGTAAATGTGAGAGCGGTAGTGCAGAGTATATATGATTTGCTCTGAGATGCACAGCCTGCTTAGGGCCGAGTTGGCACTAGACCTTGGGTACTCTCTGAGCCCAGCATTACCCAGGACCTTGTATTATATTCTAGTGATGTGTCTTTTTCACCATGCCACAACCTCTTTATGCATCTCCTGCCATTCTTATCATGCGTCTTCTAATTGACGTACTTGGGTATGAATCTATCTGCTTTAGCAGACTCAGGACTTACTCCTAACAGCACCAAGCAATGTGCCTGAAACATACTAGGTACTCAGTTATGTTTGAGATGATAATTAAGCCACAGAAACATAAACCTGCTTATCTAGGCACAGATTCTAGCTTCTCAAGTACTTACTAAGCTTTATGGTTCTTTAGCTCAACCTAAGTGCTAGAGTTTCTTTTAGCTTCTTTTACTCATTCCTGGAGCTTTTTAGCCCAGGAGTTGCTTTACTGCTACCTTGAAGTTACCAATTACATTTCTCACCGTGGTTATTATATCTGTCATCTCTGGAGTTTGCTTTCTCATTTTTTAATTCTGACTGTGAAAGTGGAAAAGTACCCACATTTTTCCACATCAACTTATATTTATATACCATATGTTATAATTTTCTTTTATAAAGTATTCTGCATATAATCTTTCTCTAAAGGGCTTTGGCACACTTAAGGGTGGGAGTGTGATCCCCCCCACCCCACCCCCCGGCAGTTAGCAGCTTTTTAGGCCTTAGAGTTCTTTTATTTTACGCATACTTTTCATTGATTTTTTTTTTAAACAACTTGTGTCTCCTTCCCTGTTTGGAATGCCCCTGCATTTCCAAATGCCTTTTTGTGGGATGGTTTGGAGATATATATATATGTCTTCATATGGATTTTTCCATGTTAATTGTCCTTGACATTTTTGTGGAATGGTTTGGGTATGTATGTATGGTTTTGTTTCATCACCTTCTATTGTAGACTAATGAGGGCAACAGGATGATGTGATTTTTCTTTTGGTCTTTAAGGTACTAGTCAATAGTGTTCTTTATTCTATAATCTGAATCTCTGCCATCTCTACCTCAAATTTGCAAACAAACAAACAAACAAACAAAAAACACCTCCAAAACAAAGTCTTAGCCTTTGATGGCAGAACAGGGCATAGATCTTCCTTACCAAATGAAGTGAGATTTTCTACTTTACTTATACATTATTTTCTTGAGGATTTTGAAATTTACCTGACATTTTTATCCTTTATTACAATAGATTACCATACAGAATGATTTGTAAAGTTTGCAAGTTTGTAAAGTTGGAGTTTTCTTGTGGCCTGGAGTTGACTTTTTCCAATCTCTAAATTTTTGAAAACATTTTAAATGTAAGATTTTTGAAAAAGTAAATCCACAGGGTACAGACTCAATTCGACCCTTTCAGTGTAATACTTTTGTATTTGTACAATTCTTTATAGTTCATACCATGCTTATATAGCAATATCATTCAATTCTCAAAAGAAAATTCTTACTCCAGCTCTCTGAATTAGGTGGAACAGATGTTACTGACATTTTACTAAGTGGTAACCTATCAGAAGTGAAATAACTTACTTATTCAGTAATCACATAGCTGGTAAAATAATAGAGCTAGGCTCTGCTCCTCATATCTAGGACTCTTGATTATTTTAAAGGGTTCCATTTATTGGAGATTGGGCTAGATTGCCTTGTTCATTTTCATTCCATTATGTTATGATTCCAAAATCCTTTTTTTGAAGTTAATTTCAAAATGCTTGCTCTTTCCACATACTATTCCTACATATATTACCTTCTATATAACTATATAATATAAATAAGGCACCTGTTTTCAATTTCTGCCTACATTACTTCACCTAGACCTGTAAAGTCAGGTGAGCATGGAGGAATTACTTCTATTAAATGAAGGAGATTTACTTTATTATTTTTTGTTGTTAATCCTTACCTGACAATACCTTTTCCACTGATTTTTTTTTAAAAGAGAGTGGAAGAGAGGGGGAGAGACACACACAGAGAGAAACATCTATGTGAGAGAGACACATTGATTGGTTGCCTCCCACATGTGAACTGACCCCAGGTCAAGCCTGCAACCAAGATACATGTCCTTGTCCAGAATGGAACCCTTGTCTTAGTACTTGGCTTGATGCTCTAACCACTGAGAAAACTGGCTAGGACAATGAAGGAGATTTCTATTAGATCTCTATGTGCATTTTTGCTACCCTAATGTTAATCCATTCCATAGAATGGAAGGTGCTGGTCATTGCTGATTTGGAATAGGCATAGTAACTAGAACAAAATACCACTGTAAACACCTGAGTCTCCATGATGGAGGTGATAGACAAGCTTATTTCCTTTCTGCATTCATGCTGGGGCCATTTTCCATGACTTCAGCACAAAAAACTTGAGCAGAAGAACTAGGAAAGAGTTTGAAGGCTATCTAGTTCAGTTCTTTCACTTGTTGAACATGGAAACTCAGTAGGGAAGGGAAGAGAATGGCTTCCCAAAGTTACCCAAGAGCTTGGGACTGAACTAGGTCTAGACCCCAGCTTTCCTAAATGTGTTCATTCCACTGTATCTCTTCTCTCTCACATGGATGAGGCAAGATTGAGGCTTGGTTCCTAGGAACTGATGAATCCTGGATCATTGATACTTGGTGGTTAACTAGCCATTAGTGATGTGAAATAATGTAATCTGGTTAGACAGGGTGTGCGTTTTCTCAACAGATAGCTGAAACATGAGGGAAATGGATGGCCACCTCTGGCAATGTAATTAACAACATAATTTGGAATGGATTTTCCCTACCATTTTTAATGTTGAGTGTACAGGCCAATTTGGTGCTGCTTCTCTACTTATAGTTAGTAAAACTTTTTTTTTTTTTTTACATGGAGTAATTGGTGGTTGAAAATGTATAAGAACTGTGAACTCTGAACAGTGATAACTAAATATTTACACTTGCGGTATGTTCTCTAGTGTTTGGAGTCCCAGCCTCTATTCTCTGCCATGAAAGGGAATCTAGACTGTGACTTTGGAGAAACAAATGGGAGATGTCTTCCTTATGTGTCCTGACAGTTCCGTTACATTGGCAGCAATTACAGAAGAACATTTGAAGTTTTTCAGATGTTTGTTTTAATTATGCATGGACTGTCATGAGGACAGTCACAAAGTCATTGAAACATCGGGAACCCTAATGGGACTTGAACTTGACTGGCTGCCCTGTTTTTCCTTCAGGTAAGGATCTTGAGCCTCATCTATAACTGGTGTGCAGCACATGAGTTATAAGTTTCAGAGTCTCAAGAGGGCAAAAAGACAAGCTATTCATTCATTAAAGGGTCAGGTATTAATTGTATGAATTTGATCTTTACGTTGCATATTCCTGAAGACAAAAGAACTTGTGTTTCTTTGGGTGACATATAGATTACCAAATATTCATAGGCCTTATAAACACTCAAAAGGGCCAAGGTTCAGCGCTGACTTGATAGGACATTTACATTCAAGTCTAAGTTTGACCACTTGACTTTGGGCATGACACTTTACTATTCCACAAAACCTTCATTTATAAAATTAGTTGGTAGTATTAATTATCTTTTTTTAATTTTAAGAAAAATGATTTTAAACATAATGTTGCATGTGATAAACTTTAATATTTCAATAAAAACAATCTTAATATAATAATATTACATCTAATAAACAATAATATCTCAAGAAAAACTATTTTAAATATGATAATGTTTCATGCCATAAATACCAATTATTCAAGAAAAATGATCTTACATATATTACATACCATAAACATTAATATTTCAAGAATAAGAGAATTTAAAGTATAATAATATTACCAAAACTATACTAACATATTAAAAATCCGCAAATAATAGGATTACTTCTATTATATTCTAGTATGTTTTTTCCCCCTCTGGCTCTGTTTTTGTTCATCAGTTTATGTTGTTCATTATGTTCCACAAATGAGTGAAATCAGATGATATTTATCTTCCTCTAACTGGGTCATTTCGCTTAGCATGATGCATTTAAAGTCTGTTTTGTTGGATATGAGTAGTAGTGCTACTCCAGTTTTTTTTTTCCATTTGCATGGAAAATTTTTTCCATTCCTTCACTTTCATCCTGTGTGTGTCTTTTGTTTTGATGTGGGTCTCTTATAGACAGCATATAGTTTGGTCATGTTTTTATATCCATTCTACTACCCTACACCTTTTGATTGGAACATTTAATATATTTACATTTAGGGTTATTATTAAGAGGTACTTATATATAGCCATTTTAATTATGTATGGCTAGTTTTCTCTGTTTCTTCTCAGCAATCCCTTACAGCAATCCCTTTAGCATTTCTTGTATTGCTGATATCATGGTGATTAACTCCTTTAGCTTTTTTTTTTTTTGTCTTGAAAGCTCTTTATTTGACTATTTTGAATGATAGCCTTGCTGGGTATAATAATCTTGATCTCAGATCCTTGCTTTCCATTACCTTGAGTACTTCATGTCATTCCCTTTTGGCCTGTAGAGTTTCTGATGAGAAATCAGGTGTCAGCCTTATGGGAATTCTTTTGTAGGTAACAGTTTTCTTTTCTCTTGCTGATTTTAAGATTCTCTCTTTGTTTTTAATTTTTGGCATTTTAATTATGATATGTCTGGACCTGGATCTGTTTGGGTTCTTCTTGTTTGGAGTTCTCTGTGCCTACTGAACTTGTGTGACTTTTTCCTTTACCGGGCTAGAGAAGTTTTCTGCCATTATTTCTTCAAATATGTTCTTTATTCCTTTCTCCTTTTCTGCCTCTTCTGGCACACCTACTATTCTAATATTATTATGTTTCACCTTGTCCCATAGCTCCCTTAAGCTGTCCTCCTGTTTTTTAGTTGTTTTTTTTTTTCTTTTTGGTTCTCTAATTGAGTGATATTTTCAACTCTGTCTTCTAATTCACTGATTTGATCCTCAGCTTTCCCTAATCTGCTGTGTATTACTTCCAATGTGTTCTTTATTTGTGTCATGTCATTCTTTATCTCAGACTATTCTTTTTTATAGTTACTATATCTTTTATCATACTTTGAGCATTTTTGTAAAATATATTTTTATTAATTTCAGAGAGGAAGAGAGAGGAAGATAGAGATAGAAACATCATGACTTTCTCCTGCATGCCCCCCACTGGGGACTGAGCCTGCAACCCAGGCCTGTGCCCTTGACCAAAATCGAACCTGGAACCCTTTAGTTCGCAGGCTGACACTCTACCCACTAAGCCAAACCTGTGAGGGCCTGCTGAGCACTTTTAACATCATTACTCTGAACTCTGTTTCAGATAAAGTTCTCATCTCTGCTTCATCTATCTCTTCTTCTGGAGAATTCACTAATTTTTTCATGTGGGGATTGTTTCTTTGTTTCCTCATTTTGGTTATCTGTTTGGGGTTGTGACTATGTTTTAGGTAGGTCCTCTATACCTCTCAATCTCTAGTACAGGGTAGTGTTAAAGGATGTTTCTGACTGATTTGGATCAGGCTGAGTCAAAACCTCCAGAGACTGCCTCTGTCTGCAGACTAATAGGATTCATACTTGAATTGTCCCTCCCACTCTCAGCAATCATACTCAGGTGTGGCAGGAGTTTTTTTCAATAGGGTGGGGTAGTTGCTTCTGCCAGTAGTCTAATTGTTTCTTTTAATCTCTTAATTGGCCTCAGGGCAAGGTGTTTTCCAATAGGATGTGTCCACTGTCTTCCCTCAGGCAAGGCAGATGTCTGTGTGGAAAAGATGTCCTCCACTGTGTGAGGGATGACTCAGCCCAGGAAACTTGGGGTGTCTGCCTTCTGAGCTCTATCCCCCGAGCCCCTAGTCCTGGTTTTGCTCTCACAGCTCAAGTCCACTTCACCCTCCCTCTCCCAGAACACAAGGTGAGTGACTCCACAGGGAATTTTTGTGCATTGGCCCTGTAAGAGGGTGCCCGAACTTTCAGCTGATGCTCCCTGGCAGACAGCACCTCTCAACTTTTCACAGATAGATGTTATGTGGGTACCCTCCTCAGTTTGGCGTTCTCTGCTGGGAAGCCAAGCTTTGGGATTAGATCCAGAGTTCTCAGTGGCACCCCACTCCCCCAGCTGAGAAATTTCTCTGGTACTTCAGTTGCCATCTGTGGGTGCCCCACCAGCCCTTTTGCACCTCCACCCCCCTATCAGTCTCTATGTGATCTCTACCGTCAGTCCTTGGGTATCAGAGTTCATTCCTGTGAGTTTTCCATTGATTATTCAGAAAGCCTTTCCATATTTCAGTTGTAATTCCAGATTGATCCTGGGAGCATGTCTGTGCAGCATCCTCCTACTCTGCCACAATTTTTAATCTCTTTAATGACCTCATAAGATATTTTGAGGATCAGATATAACAGTGAGTGTGAAATATTTTATAAACCACCCTGGCCTGTTGGGTCAGTTGGTTGAAGCATCGTCCCATACACCAAAAAGGTTGCTGGTTCGATCCCCAGTTAGGGCACATACCTAGGTTGCAGTTTGATCCCTGGTTGGGACACTTAAGGGATGCAATTGATTAACATTTCTCTTTTACATCAATGTTTCTCTCTCTCTCTCTCCCTTCTTCTCTCTCTAAAAAACATTTCCATATTCTCAGGTGAGAATAGAAAAAAAAAAACACAAAAAACTAATGCAACCATTTATTTACTAGATGAGACTAGTTAACTCACTAATATTTTCTAGGAGTTACAGGCCCTTGGAATTCTGTAAATAACGAGTCAAAATTGTTGAATACAGGTAGGGGTTATTACCCCAGTTTTGGAGGATCAGAATGGTCAGTTTGCTTATTCAGTATTACAGAACAGTAAGTGGCAAAGCTGAGCCTTGATCCTGTGGGTTCCTTCCATGGTTGCCACAGTTCTGTGTCACTAATGCGTTTTGGGTGACTTGTTTAGAAGCAACAATGATAGAATTAGTATGTGCAAACAAAGTAGATAAGATACTTCAGAACAAAAAGTAGTTTATGTATTGTTGAGAAAATCTCTTTCATTTTCCAGCTCAATTAATTGCCGAAGTGAATTGAATGATAAGGTGGTGGATTCCTCATCTTTATCTGACTTCAGAAACTGTGAATAATGCAATATTGTGTAGTGAAGTGCTCTTTGGTCTTCTTTATTTATAAATCATATTAGAGGCCTCATGCACAAATTCGTACACGGGTGGGATCCCTCAACTGGCTGGCAATCAGGACTGGATCAGAGCTGTCTCTCCCAGTTCTGAATCAGGGTTGATCAAGGCCAGCTGGCCTGGGAGAGAGACTGTGGGAAATTGGCCAGCTGCAGGAGGTTGGCTGTGGGAGTGCACTGACCTTTGGGGGCAGCTCCTTCATTGAGCGTGTTCCCCCTGGTGGTCAGTGTGTGTCATCCTGACTGGTTGTAATGGTCGCTTAGGCTTTTATATATACAGATAATGTGCAATACTATTGTTGCCTAATATTTTAAATCTGATCAAGCTTAATTTTTTTGAGAATAAAAATAAACATAGAATCACAATAAGATATCTCCACACACCTATTAGAACAGGAAAAAAAATCATAAAACACACTTCGAGAGGATATGGAGAAACTGGACCACTCATACATTGCAGAAGGAATGTATAAAATGACATAACCATTCTGGAAAACTCTTTGGTAGTTTTTTACCAAAGTAAACATGCACTAAGCATATGATTCAGCAGTTATACTTCTGATCATTTATTCCAGAGATATGAAATGTTATGTTCACACATGAACCTGTACATCAATGTTCATAGCAACTTTTTTATAATGGCAAAATATTAGAAAAAAATCCAGATGACCTTCAATGGGTAAATGTTTAAACAAATTCTGGTACATCCATATAATGGAACTAGGGGCCCGGTGCACAAAAATTTGTGCACTGGGGTGGGGAGGGTCCCTCAGCCTGGCCTGGGGACGCTCACCCCATGGGGGTATGCCCAGCCTGAAACAGGGTGAGGGCTGTTTTCAGACTGCCCACAGCTCCCATTGACCCAGGGTCCCAGCGAGGCTGGCTGGAATCAGGTTTCTTGGGTTTATTTATCTTCTATAGTTGAAACTGTTAACTTGAGCCGAGGCCTAGGCAGGCAATGGAAGCCTCCTGTTTGCTTTAGCTCTGTGGTTTCTATAATTGAAACATTGTTGCTTGAGCAGAGGCCTGTCAGCCTAGTCAGTCAGTTGCAATGGAAGCCTCCTGCTTGTTCCAGTTCCCTGGCTGCTGTCTGCCATCTTGTCTGGGTTAATTCGCTTATAGCTGCTCTGATTGGCTGGTGGGCGTGGCTTGGGTGTCTCGGAGTGATGGCCAATTTTCATATTACTCTTTTATCAGATTAGATAGTACTATTCATCAATAAAAATGAATGAATTATTAATGCATGCAACAGTTTCGGTTGACTTCATGGGCTTATGCTTAATAAAAAGAATAAGTCAATTTAAAGGTTACATATACTGTATGATTCCATTTATAAGACATTCTTGAAATGACAAAACTCTAGAAAGGAAGAACAGATTAGTGGTTGCTAGGGGACAGGAATGGGGAATGGAGAGGGATAGGGAGTGGGTGTTCAAACCAAGAAAAAGCCACAGGGAGTCTTTTTGTGGTGGTGGAATAGTTCTCTATCTTGGTTATAGTGGTGGTACATGAATCTATACATGAAATAAAATTGCAAAGACCTATAAACACCCTCAAATGAATACAGGTTAAACAAATGAAATCCAAACAAGAACTAGTTATCAGTAATATAGCAATGCCAATTTTCTGGCTTTGATATTGTGTTATATCTAACAGATGTTGCTATTGAGAGAAGCTGAGTGAGCAGTAAATGGAAGTCTTTGTACTATTTTTACAATTTCCTATTAGTCTGTATTTTAAAATAAAAAGTAGAATAATAATAAGATCAATACATCATATAGATTTCCTAATGATTTCTTCTCTGTCCCAATATGCCATCTTGCATGCATACTAAATTGCCTACACTATACTTTGAAGATCGCTATTTTTTTAAAAAAAGTTATTTTATTGTTTAAAGTATTACAAATAGTAGTACATATGAATCCTTTTTCCCCCCATTACCTTCCCCTGGCCTCCTGTAACCCTGGCACATGCACTCCCTCCCCCCCTCCCCCAGCCAACCCTCCCTGGCCTTGCTGCTGTAGTTTGACAGTCTGTTCTGTTTGATGCTTCTTTGCCTCTGTGTCTATTTTTGTTCATCAGTTTATAATGTTCTGAAGATCACTATTAATGTATAGTTTATACCAGCAGTTTTTAAAGCTGGCCAGTCATCAGAAAAGTTAGGGGAACATTCATTTAAAAAAGAAAAACAACAACAGCAATTTCTAGGGTTCCTCTTTGTTGTACAGAATCAGAATCAGGACATGGCCCTAGGAACCTGCACCAAAACAAAAGTACCCATATCATTCTGACTGATGATTAACAAAAGCTTGGGAACCATTTGTTTATTTTAATAACTCTAGCATCCAGTGTTTTAATGCCCTAGAACCTTCTCCAAGTCCTATGGGTTCACACTCTCCGCTTAGTTAACTATACTTTGCAAGTCTTATACATCTTTTATCCTTTAAACAATGGAGAGATTCAGGGACTGAAATCATCCTTGATGTTGCTATGCTTTTCCTCTGTGCTTTCATTAGAAATACCAGTTTCCTGTGCATGTTGTCCCAAAGAATTTTAATTGGGATCCCAAAGCAGAAGTAGATGTGTGTGTTTTTTAAAGATTCTTCTAGAATGCCTCTGCATTTTAGAGCACTTGCTATTGTGTAACTTCAGGTAGCAATGCCTGAAATTACAGCTGATTTTGGGTCATGACAGGCCTATGTAAATCATCTATAAATGGGTTCATTATGGATATTATAAAAATACATCTGACACCTGAGCCTTTGGGCAAATATACCATATAAAGAAATCATACCCTGGAACAATGGTTGACCTTATGGAGCTGCAAAAGAAAAAAAATCATGATATTATATTTTTATCATCCTTCCTTAAATTTTCCGAAGTCAGAAACTGGACAGCTAAGCACAGCACCCAGCACAGGTCCCTGAGACGTGACACCTCCAGCCTCCTAGCACTTTGACATTCCAGCATTCTCTCTTATTATCTATTCTTTATATTTTTCTGTATGTTGCTGTTTTCAAACAGAAATGACACCCTGCTAGTCAAGGTAGAAATATAATAGCCACCATTCCCTATAAAGTCCCGTTCTGTAAATTAGGTGCCATAGAAGAAAATGAAGTAAGTGTTGTGGGAGGAATTGGGAAAAGCTGCACCGAGGAGAGGACATCTGAGCTGAGTTTGGAGAATGAATTAGTGTTAGCCAGGCAGGAAAGGGCGGTGGACACCATGACATACCAGGCAAAGGAAACAGCATGTGCAAAAGCAGGGAAAG
Organism: Murina feae; assembly: GCA_004026665.1. Taxonomy (NCBI): domain Eukaryota; kingdom Metazoa; phylum Chordata; class Mammalia; order Chiroptera; family Vespertilionidae; genus Murina; species Murina feae. Next base: position 19,067 of record PVJC01006089.1, on the reverse strand, counting down.
AAAGGTGCCTGTTCTGACCCTTGTCATTTTGGCAGCCCTTTGTTGATGTGCTTAGGCAACTGGACTCCTGGGAGTAGCTTTGCAATATGAGCTGAGTATCTTCACCATGAGTGGACTCATACATCCAGTATGCTCTGAAAGAGCTCTAGAATAGCTCCAAGAAGTTGGGTAGCTACAGGGAGGAAGCACAAGAAGCAAGCACATACCAATCTTATCCCACCAGGAGCAATAGCACCTTCCTGGTGGTGGTCCTAGCCAGAAGGAGCATGCCTTTTCCCCTCAAGCATCTATCATGCTTGAAAATGAAATGTTTCTGTATATATAGATGCTAAGACAAAAACAGAAGCGCAAAAAAGCAATTCTCCTGAAACTAGGTCAAAGCAGCCTTCTTACCTAATCAAACACACCCCCTTAAGAATGTGAGATGTGAGCCAATTGGAAATTTTTGTTTGTTGGTTCTGTTTGCTTTCTTAACTTCTCTCCAGTTTGGGGTGATCCTGAGAAACAGGAAGCAATGAAAGAAGGACTTTATTATGAAACAAAGATGTGTGTGTGTGTGTGTGTGTGTGTAAGAATAGATTTCAAAGCACTTTCCCACATAATATCTAATTTAATCGCCACAATATCCTATAACATTACGGTTCCTACATTATTATAGTTCCTAGAGACAAATAAAAAATGTGACATTCAAGTGACCTGAGATGAGGCTTATAAATGTAGAAGTCACATTTGAACAAGTTTTGATATTTTTCCTTAAATGAAGGGTTGATGATATAGAATAATCCCTGAATATTAACTATTGATATTACTATTACTAAAACAGTTTTTCTGGCAGAACATTGTTGTTGTAAGGTTATGATTAATTTTTTAATGGATTTATTAATTTATTTAATCTGAAGTCCATTCTGCTTTACTATTAACCTAAATTTTCAGCAACACTATTAAAGACCCATATCCTCACCCGCAGTCTGCAGAGAATATGATGCAGCGTGAAACAAGCAGCACAGGGTAAAGCTGGGATTTGCACCTTGGCCTCCTCACTCCATATCTGGTGGTTTTCCTCAATGCTACACTGCATGTCATGTTAATGCTATTATTATTTTTTATTAAAAGAAGAAATAATTCTCACTACTATTTTCCCCAATCATTACCATTCAGAAGTATTTAAAAATTGAGTTTCTCCAAGTGACCTGTGAAAATTACTTTGAGTCACCGGTATATGGTGAATATGGGATGGTGGACTAACACATAAGATGGCTAAAGTAACCTCTAGAAGTCATTACCAAGAAGACATTGTTTCAGAAAGCTTTTGGAATAACCATTTGAAATATCAATTAATTTAGGTGAATTATGCCATCTTCCATAAACTTGATTTATTGACATTAAGATGAAATTAAGATGACATTTAATTTTTAAAAAAAATATTTTTATTGATTTCATAGAGGGAGAGAGAAGGAGAGAGAGAAATATCAATGGTGAGAGATAATCATTTATTGGCTGCTCCCTGTATACCCTGCACTGGGTATCGAGCCCCAGCCCAGGCATGTTCCCTGACCAGGAATCGAACCTTGACCTCCTCGTTCATACGTTGATGCTCAGCCACTGAGCCATGCTGGCCGGGCAAAATGACATTTAAATTTGCTGATAATTTTGTTATTGATCTGTTCATTTTTGTAATAATGACTTAGTTTTATTAAGTGTTTCTTTCATAAAAAATATGTACTGGGGAAGAAATCTCTGAGTTATATAAAGTCTATCTAGAAATATTACCATTTGAGGTGACCTTGAAATGTCATATGTGTCCACTCATTGTAGTCCCTGGTAGACAGATTTTCCTTTTCCATATTTTACCCTGTGCCTTTACCTCCTCTACTAGTACCAATTCAGGTGCATGCCAATGCCCTTTTTATTGAACACGACGCTATAATAAATAGGACAAGAGTAAAAATACATTCTACCTTTTAAATAGTTTATATTTTATTTAGAAAGGTGACATGTGAAAACGACCAGTTAACTAACAATATAAAGTTATAAATTGTTTGTGAGGAGACTCTATTTTTAACTTATCAGAGGATTTGGAACAGATTTATATGGGGCCACAGCAAGGTAGATAGGATAAAAGAGAGAAGATTCCAGAGAGTCAGTGGTTAAGCATGTAGACTCTATCTAGCAATGAGATAGATCTGGGTTCAAGTTTGGATTTTACCTCTTATTCTCTAGGAACTTAGACTAACTTGGTTAAGTAGCTACTTATGCTCTCAACTTGTTCTTCTGCTAAAATGGAGATACATGTACCTCAGAGGTGTTTTTAAAATTGAGTGGATAAATTGGCACAGTATCTGGCACAAAATAATGTCTAAACCATTGGAAGCTGCCATCATTCTGTTGTTATTATTAACACTAAAGAGTGGACAATAGCTCAGGGAATCAAAATCCATAGTTTTTTCATCCATAGGTTTTAAATCATAATTGTTCAAATATGACTCATGCTGGACATTTTTGAAAACAACCTTAGTTTTATCCTTTCTTGTTTTATCGTAGCATTTTATTAATTGATACTTTAGGATTGAGTTGTCTTACATTTGTCCCTGCTAGAATTATGATGTGTTGCTATACCCTTTTTTTACTTTGCATAATGCCTTTCTCAAAAGGACATTTCCCATAAATTATATCAATGAGGAAAAAATAAAACATTCACATGTATAATTTCTCTATAAGACAGAGCATTTTTATTACTTAACTATTACAGATAATGTTAATGAACATTATGTAGAGCAAACTGTGTAGAGAAAAACTAGTGATTTTTCTTAATTTAAAAATATTTTATTTTCCAAAGTATCAAATATGGCAGAGGAATTTTAGAGATGTTATTAATTATATATTTGCAGGAAAATAATTAAATTATGAATTTCATCTGGGGTTCCATTCATCTCCGGGCTTCCTACTTGGGATTCAGCCAGTTTCCTGAAATTGTGTTTAAACTTGGTCCATGTGTATGTCTTTTATAGGGAAAGGGCCTGTCATCAAACCCTCAAATAGATGGTTAATTCACTCATTAAGAAAGATAGCATCCCCTGCATAAGAGGTCACCACTCTCCCAAGACAGTTATATTAATGCTGCTTAAATAAAAGCCAGTTTTCTATTTTCTTGTCTCCAAATTTAGGAGACAATGTCTGAAGAGATAACTGGGTATTTGGTCATGATGGTAGTTGGGGTTCTAATAATGATATAAGAAAATATAATGCATATACAATGGAGATTGTGTATCATCTATTGTATCATTATATGTGATTTTGATACACTTTCATATATATTTGCGCATCTTTACTGGAGAAGATTGAAACCATACTATCAACTTTCACCGGTGCACATGCAAGGCAAGATGGATACAGTATAGATTCTTTCTTTTAAGAAGGGGGGGGGTTATGCCTGATATCACCCCATTTTATAGTTGAGCAGATGGAGTCTTGGTGATGAGATGGCTTGGATGGGTCTACAGGGACAAAGTACTTGAGGAGATTCTCGAGTTCTTTATACTGCACGCTGCTTTCTGTTGCTTAGCATATAACAATCCCTGAGATATTTTTTTTTACTTATTTATATGTGAATTTAAAATGTCATATTTGTTCTGCTTCCATTATTGCCGTTTTGAATGATGATTCATCAGTGCAGTGGCCTATTTTAGTGAACCACAATAGCTTGGGTAGAAAGGAAGAAAAAAATTCAACATACTCAGGAATGGAAAGCAGCCATCTTTTTATAGCTCAAATTGCAAACATCTGGCAATTACTCTATTCTACCTCCCTTCAAAAAAGAAGAATCATCTCTTCAACTGGAGACTGCCGCTGTGTTTAATAAGGCAAGCCTCAAGGAGCAATAGGTTTTGATTCAAGGAGGCCATTGCCTAACCCAGTTGGCCAGAGTCTCTTTGGAAAGTACACCATTTAATGCTCCCCATATGCTACTGTGTTATATAATGATAATAATACTAGTATGGCAATTAATGGCTGTAGAAAAATTCCCTTTTATTTTTCTTCCCGGCCTTATTGGTGGCTTTAATATTGTGAAAGTTAACTCTCCGCATGATGCTTGCCTCTCTCCATCCTCTGAAGCTTTTGTTACTCCTGGATAAAAGTTTCAGCTACATCAATACCATTAATAATTACCTATTTGATTTTATTGGAAACTAATCTTTTAACTTGTTGAAGGAACACATCGGTTTCTTTTTAAAGACTGACCATGGTCTTATAGTCAACAAGCAGTCCACCCTGGTTATGATCCCTTAGTACTCCACCCTTGTTTTTTTATTGTGTTAATTGTTTGTGAAACTATTTCTTCCTTCACTGGCAAAAGTCAACTCTGATAGCAGGGGAAGTGAGAATGGCTGGTGGTTTGCAATAAGGGCTGAGAGGTAGAACTTCTGCATTTTTCTCTTGGGGCCAATGCCAGCTTTCACTCTGGCCTTGACCAATGAATTCACCTTTCTATTCCCCATTTACCTTTCTCTTCCTCTAGGCCACTGATGGGTACACATGGACCTTTGTTCTCCCAGGTTCTGCCAACCTGTAACCACTCTCCCCATTGGTTGTAAGGTCTCGGTCGATAATTATCAATAATTGGGAAGGAATGTAAAAGGTGTTGTAGAAAGGGGAAAAAACAGCAACAACAAAAAAACAAGATTCATTGGCATGGTGATTTTAAAAAACAAGCTGGTGTACTAAATATAGGCTGTTTTCTAGTTTTAGCATGTTATGGTACTTGGAAATTGTAGACATTCTATGAATTTATTTCACAGCCCCACCCACCCCCCATTTTTTTTTCTTTTTCTGTAGAAGTGTGTTCAGTACCAAAGCCATAGCTTTAGTCTCAATGCGATATTTCACTAAGTGGTCTCTCCTGTCAGTCTTTCCCAAGTCTCAGTGAATTTTGCAAACATCTCATAACCTCAATTCAGTTTTGGAAGAGGTGAGATTATGACTATTTTTCTGGTTAAAAAGAAAAAAAAAACAGAATAAGAGTATCTAAAACCTAAAATGCATATCTTACTCAACAGAGCAGTGCTGGGTAGAGGAATAATTTTTAGTTGTTTCAAAATGTGTGTTCCCCCTTTTTCTCTGTCTGCATCCAGGGAATTATTGATAATCCTGGCCTTTCTTCCTCATGAGCGTACCTTATAACTTGGGCTCATTTAGTAGGACCAGGGTTCTATCGTATTTGTTTATTTCTTTGATGACCTGCTAAAGTGGAAAAGGTTACGCCAATGCCCCTTATCACATTTTCCTTTTACTTTAGGTCTTAAAATCTACCAACTTTCTAGAATATGGCCATAATTTCCAGTGAGCTTAAAATAAAAATCCAAGATTTGGACTTTACCCTCAGATATCATATATGTAAAAGCCCAGTGACCAGAATGGCAGAACGACCAGAATGACCGGTGGCTATGATGTGCACTGCAGCAGCCAACCTGCCTGATCCAGGCATCAATCAACTCTTCCCCCTGCCTCCCTACCGCCGCCCAGCCCAAAGGGCCCTCATCGGTGTGGGCCGGCTGCACCCTACCCATGCATGAATTCACGCACTGGGCCTCTAGTTTTAATATAATTGTTCTGAGATGGGCACCATTGTTTTTTAAACACTTCCCAAGTTTTGCAACTGCTGAGGTAGGCCAATCTCTCACCTGATACCTGAGTTCATGCCAACTCTCACACAGTTGTGTCAAGCTTTTCTTTACTATTACTAGTGCAGGAAACTGAAACTGCCCTTTCTATCTTTGGATAGCTTTGATTTTTTGGGGGGAGGAAAGTTTGTCTTTATTGTGATTTGACATCTTCTTAAAATATGGGCATGTCTCTTAGTCTTATAAATTTATAATCTTTAGCCTTGGAGTTTAGTTGTAAGCATCTGCCCTCCAAAAAGGGAAAAGAAGAAACAGAACACAGCACAAACACTGTAATTATGTGATCATATTTCCATAGTTGGAGCCCAGTCCTTATTGAATGGGAGCGCTGCTTTCGCTACTTTTGAGTTATAAACTCTGGGAAAGGAGTGGTAGAGAGCAAGCAGACAGATAAAACAGGCATTTACTCCAGTGAGGTAACATCAGAGTTACCTTGTCAACTACATAATTTGGTCTTAAAACAGCAGCCCTGTGCTGGTCACCATTAAATTCACATTCCCTAATATAATTGAAGCACGGAGGAAGCATTCAATAAATATTTATTGAAAAGATAGTAATTATGAACTCTATTAAAGTGTCTCAGTTTAAATTTAATAGTCAAAACTGATAGTTCTACATGTAGCAATACTTAGCAAAACATAGTGGGAGAAGGTCCCTTTGGCAGAAGGAATCAAGCTTAAAATATGTAGGCACAATTTAATAAAAGGTATGAGGCTTCTATATCTAAACAACACCAACAAAACCAAAATAACAACCCTCAAGTTCGCTGGTGGGACATAGGACTCAGGAACCATCCCCTTAGTTCAGGTATGTACTTTTAGATAATCTTAAGTATGCTTTCACTTGAATATATGGTTGAGACTGGGGTATGTTTTATTTGTAGGGTTACTCATGTCCCTTTTGGATTAAAAGGCAACTTCCCCATACTTAGGCAACATCTGTTGCTCCCTAACTCTACCTTTGGTCCTGGTTCTGCCCTTGCAGATTGCAAAGAACAAGTCCTCTCCCTGCATGAGGCCTTTATGCCTCACAGGAAGCTCCTCACTCAGGTCACCTTCCCTCCTTCAAGCTGAACTGTTCCATTGCAGGGTTCTTAAGACTTTTAATTGTTTTATTCAGTCTGTCCTGGAAAGCCTCATTTTTTCAGGGCCTGGAACTGAACATAAGGCCATTACTGAGTGCACATAGAGAATGGCACACTTCTCTAAGAAAATTTATTTTCCTGAACTAAGGTGTAAGTACCCAGAACTGCCTTTCCACCATCAGCACAGTTTGTCACATTCACTTATAGGACTGTTCTAGATAGTATTATAATGGCTGACTTCAAAAAAATAATGTATGTCCTTTTGAAAATACCTTCTTCCCCTTTACTATAAGTGGAAAAGAATGCAGTCTTGAAGGTTGTAAGATCAACAAATGGATTTCAGAGCTTTTCTTTGATTAGATTAAGTAGCTAAATCAAATTTATAGTTGCATAACTAAATTGGAGTTCTTGGAATCCAAGCAAGTCTAAATTTTGAGGAAACAAATGAGAAACACTAGAGTTCAGAATGAGTAATTGTTAAGGCAAACCTTACATTATTAAAAAATCAGAATCACTTATGTGATTATTTTTTGCAATAGCTTTTCCTGGCTTATCTTGTTCATAAGTCCAAGTTGTTTTATAGCTATTTAATTTTAACTTAATTTAATTTTAACTAAAGATAATGTGCTACTTTCTTTCTTTCTGACTATGGTGGTGATTTGTGATTTGGGCATTGCGGTTAACATTCCACCACTACCTGGTTGTAGATTGTTTAGAGCAAGGGTTAACTGGAAAAGTGAACACAACTCTTAAAGTGCAATATGTGCAATTAAGGCGATGAAGTGGCAACAGTCATTCCACAATTATATTTACCTTTGTGAGTTATTGCTTGAATTTATTTAAAATGTAAAGAATAGATAGAGTAATAAAGGTAGAGTATTTGACATCCATAAACATCTGGAGAGGAAGCACTGCAAGATCATCTCCTGGAACTTCTAAAAATCTTTCTGTGGCAACAAGAAAAGACTTTGGCACAATTCATGGCCCAGTAGATAAGGTCAATAAAATTGAAAAGATTTCTTTTATACTATCTGATAATTTTGAGCCCTCTGACCCCCCCTTTCCCAATTTATATTTTTTGGGTTTCGTTTATATAAATGTTACTTGTTTTTCTTTTTTTCCTTTTAGGTTTCTTGGATTTTAAATAGTTCTCTTGTTTCAAAAAACTATAGCCATAGTTCCCTTGAGGCATCATATTTTGCTAGTGGTGAATTTGTGGCATTCCTAAGAAGTCTATCTCATGTTGTTGCCTCTATATTGGATAATAGCCCAGATAAAAATCAACCACTGTGAAGACATTGTCAATTCTAAACTGCACTTGTCATTGGGAACATTGCTTCTTATCCTAGAGAAGGTTGTCAGTAAAGGTTGAGGAAGGAGGCATCTTAGGACTTGTGCCTGTTTTGGAGACTACCAAGGAATTCTCCTTCTCTGGAACAGCTGCCAGGACACTTGCTGGTAGTAGACCAATGCAATCCTGGAAGAAGAGGAAGGAAAAAGCTAGTCACAGAGACTCTCTGGGCAAAAGGCTTGTAGTTAGAATCTGAGCATCATGCTTGAGGTGCTCCTCAAACATCCTGTTTTCAGAAATAAACCCAACCCTACTAGCACCTGTTATTTCTTCCCCGACACAATATAAAGATATGATTCCTAGTTAATAGCTTGACTTTTGGTTCTGAATACAGTTTCAGAAGTGTGCATGGGTATTTAACCGAAAGGGGAGAACAAAAAGACATTTTTACCTTAGCTACAATGAGAAAGAGGTGGCAACCAATCAAAAAGGCAACACCTGTACATGGCGTGAGCTAAATGAGGATGTGGTCCAGCAGAATGGACTCTTCTCTCCTGCACACTCATGTTTCATATACATCACCAAACCACCCTGGGTTGGTTTTCCCAATTGTAAGACAATGCGATTGAACAATATTATCTCTTCACTTCCTTCTTACTCTAAAATTGTAGGAAAGTATGAATCAACCTTAGGAATTGCATAAAATTGCTTACTCCTGAAAGGCATGGAGTAGCATGGTCCCCATAGAATATCATGGATTTAGTTAGGTTGTGAAATGGGCCAGAGACTCCACTCTGTATGCCTTCAGAACATTCCTCTGCCACCTCTTTGTCCTCTCACCTCTTCCATTCTATGCCAATATGCTCCCACACCAGAACAAAATGTAAGTTCATGAGGAATCTAACATTTTATATGTTTCTACTATATGCCAGGTTTATCTTCTTTATTTGAAATTTGGCACTAATATTTTCAGTATTCAAATAATGAAATTGAGGCTTAGAAAGATAATAGATAAGTTGTGTGACATTTCATGTTTAATAAATAATGAATGTTTGATTTGAATCCATCTGTCCCTTAATCCAAATTTCATGGTATTTCATATGCTAATTCCCAAAAATCTATACAAGAAATATTTCTTGAATGTGCTCATACTGAGATATAGTATATGTCTATATCTATCTTCTATATAGTCACATCTGTCTATCTAACCATCTATCTAAGAGAGAGGTCTACATCTTTGAGATTGTGACAAAGTCGAACCTTGCCAGAAAGACTTCTGTTTTTAATAGAAACCAGAGTCTTAAGCTGAAAGCATGACATTCTAATGGTAAACATTTAGATATCAATTAGGGGAAGTATCTGGGGTCATGGTATCTTGGTTACTTGCAGTAGATTATATATGCACATGGCTTTCTGGTAAGAAGAGTGTCACAATGAAAGTTCTTCCAACCTAACTTTGTGGTGAGGAAGAGATTAAAATAAATACATGTGTGAATAGCAGGCTATTTGAATCTTCCAGGTAGTATAAAGGATGATATAGTGGCTTGAGATGCAGAATTTTTTTTACTTTCTTCCATTTACTCATCTTTAAATTTATAGTTTGTTTTGAGAGCATCAAACCTTAAAAAGGAATTACTACTCTATATTTTTCCTTTTTCTGAAGAGTGTGTGTGTGTGTATGTGTGTATATTGGGGAGGGGGTGGTTTGGAGCCTACAGGGATGGGAAGAAGAGCTTAATCTGAACATTCATTTTTATTTATTTATGCAGCAAACATCCATTGAGCATCTAGAGCATTTAAGGTGTTCAGCCAAGATCTGTGTAGAATTAGAAATAATCAAGTGTGAACCTTATTTTGGCTGTGCTCTTCAGAAAAAGGAGGGCGACTGTAGGACGCTGGCTAAGGAGCTATGTAAAAGTTTTCTTGTATCCTTGTCCATATTCAAGCTAGAGACACACTCAGAATTTTTTTTTTTAATTTTTATTTTTTGGTATTTACCTGTGTGTGTGTGTATGGGGGGGGCATATTATAAATATTAGTAAGGAGGTGGCGTGGAACCTTGATCTGTATTTTAACATGAGTCTTGGCTGCTATAATGATGGATACAGTTGATCCATCATGACCACCATTAGAAAGAATATGGGAAATACTCAGACACTTATAAAAGAAAAAAAAATAAATTTTGAAATCTTGGTCTAATGGTTGAGAGAGATTTAAGAAAATCCATCGCTTTGTAACCAGGCCCAATGATTTTGTATAAGCCCTGTCAGAATATTGTCTGCACACTGTCCGTCTTTGCTGTTCACAATAATAGGGTCATAAGAGAAAGAGAAGTAATAGAGTGTCTCTTAGCAACCAACCCCTGGAGAAAGAGAAAATTACTGAAATCTGGCCTTCAAGCCAGGGAAGTAGAAATAAAAAATATTCTGAAAGTGGACTGAAAGTGTTCAGGGACATGGGTGTTTTTTATTATTATTATTATTTTTTGTTTATTTTATAGCTCCTATAGACTGACTTGTGTTTCCCTTGGAGAAAGAGAGAGAGAGAGAGAGAGAGAGAGAGAGAGAGAGAGAGAGAGAGAGAGAGAGCCAGGGACCAAAGAATCCTTTTTTTATGAGAGGATGGATGGGGGTGGAGGGGAGGTGGTGTCACTTCACTGTGCCCAGTACTTTCAACTGAAGTCCAGATTGCTCTCCCAGGGAACAGGAATGTGAAATCTAGAGCTGGTATTATTAGTATCATAAACATGCCTTTACCCACCCTGCTTATTAACTGTTTAACATTTAGCTATTAATATTTATCATTACAAGGGAATGATACAACCATCAAAAACATCCCCCAAAATGAAAGACCAGGACCAGATGGCTTCACTAGTGAATTCTAGTAAACATTCAAAGAAGATTTGGTACCTATCCTTTTCGAACTCTTCCAAGCATTAGAAGAATAGATAATACTTACTAACGTATTTTATGAGGTCAACATAACCTTGATACAAAAACTTGGCAAGGATAACACTAAAGAAGAAAACTACAGGCCAATAAATATATGTGATGAATTCAGATATAAAAATCCTAAACAAAATACTTAAATTAAATACGATAATATACTAGTATTAAAAAATTATATATCACAATCAAATGAGGTTTATTCCAAGGGCACAAGGGTGGTTCAACACACACAACTGATCAATGAAATACAACATATTAACAAAACAAAGGATAAACATCATGTGTATATCCATCAATAGATGCCAAAAAAAGCATTTGATAAGATACAACACATGTTTATTACTAAAAAACTCAATAAAATGGATATAATATTTATCACTACAGGCTTTGGTCCCAAGTAGTGGCTTTCAAACTTTTTGACACAAATTTCAGTAAGAAATAATTTTTTCATTGATAAAATTCCATATACACACAGACAGCCAGCATTCTCACACACACACACACACACACACACACACACACACACACGAAAGAAAACTTTACTTAACAGTATATTCTCTTTACATGATGTACAATGATGTTTTTTATTTTATCTCAGTTTTAGAAATTAATTTTGGAGATCCAGTACATTGATTTTATTACCCATTAATGAGTTTCTTTCCATAGTTTGGAAAACACTAGTCTAGGGTCAGCATTTACATTCCATTTTAATTTTGTTAAAATGATTCCAAGCAGCAAGATCAGTCATGGTGAAAAGCATCATGATGTTCAGAATAATGGCTACTTAAGTGAAATATTTTCTTGTCATCTATCAAGCAGATAAATTCTAAAATCTTGACTTCAAATTTAGGAATAAACCTGAGGCAATTCCTCTTGGCCTGTCAGCAGTTTAAAAAGGTGCCCAAGAATGACCAAGGAGCACTAGGCTAGACTCAGGAGACTTGCTTCCACTTGGACACACCCTTTTCTAATTTGGAGCCCCAGCTTAGTGAAGGGATTAAATTAGATAATGTCATAACTTCCTTCTCACAAGTCTTGACATTTATAACTGGAAGGGACCCCAGAAATCACCCAGTCTAGTCCCTTTATAAGATTTAGTGCTAGAAAAAAGAACTTCCCTATTTCCTTTAAAGCTCTGCGCTAGGAAGAATGTTGAGGGAAGAAGACTTGACTGTGAGTAGGGAACACACAATACAATATACAGATAGCTGATGTGTTATAGAATTGTACACCTGAAACTTAATATACTTTTATTAACCGATGTCACCCCAATAAATTCGATGAAAAATAAGAGTGTACCCCACATATTGAATCCTAGGTCCTCATTTCAGATATCTCACTTTGGTATATAAGTAAAGACATGTATATCCAAACTTATTTGAAAATAATACCCAGTTTGTTAAATACTACAGTGAGAACAGAATTAAAACAAATATGCAGAAGCAGCGTTCTATAATGTGACGGGGAAGATAAAGGCTGAAGGCTACACTAGTTTACGAGGAGGAAGCTTTGGGCTGGACTTGGAAGGAAGCAAGGGGTTCATACATGGAGAAGTTGATGGTGGCTGGACATCCACGGTGGACTAAACACTCTCAGTAGTGGAAGAACGGAGTCAAATTGCCTCCTCTGAGTTGGGTTTTCTGATCTCATTGAATTCATATGCTTGACTTTTTTCCTTCCCGAAGTTTTTTTTTTTTTAATATTATATGAGTTTTCTTTTCTTTCCATTAATGACCCCTTAATAATAATCAATTTCTCACTACCTAGTGATAAGGTGAAGTTTGATGAAATACTAATACCTGTACAGTACTCCTTGCTGCTAATAAATACAAGGTATTATTCCAAATCAGAAAAAAAGTAAATAAGGAAATACAAATGAATACCTGTGATATTTTCATAACAAAAAGTGCTTGGATATTTTTCTTTATTTTTCCTTTAAGCAGAACTAATTTAGTTTTACCTTTTAGTAGTTTATTAAACCATAGAAATATCTTGAATTATTGGAAATATTGGAAATAATGTTATTAGTGATATCATTTTTTGAACAAGACTGATTTGGTTATTAAGTCAGTTAAGGAAAATTAATGCAAAAACCAGAGTGATTTTGAGAGCTTTGTGTTTGTAAGTTTGCTTCCATTCTGGGCCTTGCCTAGAGTAGGCTCCGTCTCTCCCACATCTTCCTCATCCATCCAATTCTCTAAAGCCTTCTTATTGGCATTATGAGACAGAAAGATGTAGTGCTCTCTTGAAGTTCATTTATTGACTTGCTTTCACTCCATAGGCCTCTTCTAAAGCAATGATTCCACAGATTGTACTCCCAGTACTTGCTCTGACTCAAACCTAATATTAGCAATGATAAAAGTAAATATAATTCCTTAATATTACATGGTATTTTATGTTCATTGTACACATTGACAGTTATTTCATTGGACCCTCAGAACTCTTTTTTGATAGGTAAATGGCAGGGTGACTAGTCCCATTTTTAAAATTGTCTAAGCTGAAGTAGCTTTAAAGGTGAGTGACACTGATGTCACCTAGTGTCACTCACCTTTAAAGTCTGGCTGTCAAGACCTAAATAATAAGGCTCCTGATCTTTGACCCAAGGGAGATAAGGTGGATCATGGGAATTCACTGCTCATGCACCATTCAGACGATCTGTTTGAATACTTATCATTTTAGATGAGGAAACTGAGGCTGAGAGGCATGGAGTTACCAGTGTTTCGGAGCTTAGTACGCAGAAGCAGACCTTTGACTCTCTGTCTCATGTGTTTAACATAGTATCTCACAGACTTACCACTCCCCAGACCCCCTGTTCTGACTATAGTAATCTGCAGTGCAGGTATTTCGTAAATAACTCCTGTGGATTTTTGGTATCTTCTATCCATTATTAATGTTCTTTTAAGCACACATTAACCTAGGACCCAATATTTGTCCAGTACTATTAATTGCCTGGGGAAAAACAATAAAAAATTGAGATTGGCTCAAAAGTGTGGTTTTTTTTTTTATGTTAAAAAATAATAAACCAATTAGAAAATAATCCAGGCTTTAAGTTCAGTAGGAATTTTGAGAAAGAATGTTTATTTTTAGGTCTGGATAGTCAAAAATTCCTGGGTTCTGAAGGCTGGATAAGTACACATTCACTAAGGGGTGAATGATGGGGGTGGGATGGTGGGCGATAAGCAGTGTTGGGGTGGGGTGGTTCCCCAGGAATAGAGCCATGTGACTATGAGGGAGCATGGCATGAGGTTCATAGTCCACAGGTCTCCTAGGTGAACAAGGAGTGATCAAAGAAGAGGAAAGAGTGAGGACCCTGCCAGCCTTTCAGAAAGCCCGGAGCCCAGATCTTGGCATTAGCAACCACATCTCATTCAGCCGTTTCTATAGCTGCTCACATGATAATGATTAGAAATTTAGATGATGCTCTGCGATGTGAGCAACCTTTCAAAATAGCACTTGATGCTGCTGATGAAGAAGACCGCAGCATGTTGCTTCTTCTATAGGTGTTAGGTCTAGCTAGGGAAATATGAGAGCTTCTGTCCCACAGTGTCTGCATTTGAGTGACATGCTAAGTAATGCTTGGCTGTCATCTGGGGAATGCTTGTGTGTCTTCAGAAGGAAAGTTCCTACTCTTAAAAAGATTTGTTAACACACTTGAAATTTTCTAATATATTTCAATTATACAGTCCTTAGATATTTGTGTGTGTGTGTGTGTGTGTGTGTGTGAGAGAGAGAGAGAGAGAGAGAGAGAGAGAGAGTGAGTAAACTTAGGTAAATATAAAAATTTCCATACATTTAATATTGTGCACAATTTATTGTATAAGAATAAGAAAACATTTAAAAAGTATACCCACAATCTTATCACCCTAACACATTAACTAGATTTTCTATGTATAATTAATGTTCAGCAATATGCATCTATAGTTTTGATGTGTAACCTTAATTTTGTGTTTTTAAAATTTATTGTGATAGAATAAGAATTTCCCCATCCTATTTAGTGATGGCATTATAGTTCATGGAGTCGATGTCCCAGAATTTATTTAACTATTACCATATTGCTGGTCAGATGTGTAACTTCCAGTGTGTTTTTGTTAGAGAGCATAGTGAAGTTCTTCATGGGTATAGCTTTTTGAGGAGATAGTATGTTGAAGAAATTGGAATGTTTATTACCAGCTTATTACTAGTACTTGCCAAATATCTTTTTAATTAAATTTCAGACTTCACTAATTGCAACAGCTGCGGTGAAGTACTTGGAGGTCACACTGCTTGAATTTAAATAGGCAGTGGAAGCAAGTCAACTGCAATGTAGGAGAAGAGGCCCAATTAGAATATTAAAATATTCTTTGGGGCTGGATTATATAGTTTTGTTACAATCAGGGCCACAGAGCATGATGATGGATCATACCTGAGCGAGCCGATGGAGATTCCTTGGCGAACATGATCAGGGTCATGGCTGTGCAACTGAGGGGAGCTGATTCTCTTCCTTTGAAGAGTAATGGAAATCTCTGATCTCAGGCTAACTGTGGTGATAATAATAGTGAGAATAACAGTAACAATTTCTGAGTATTAATTATATCTTAGATACTATTTCAAGCATTATATGTATATATCTCCTAATTAAATTTTCTTGTATACAAATTTAATTAATTCTCATAATCTGTGAAGTAGTGCCTTTTTTCCATTTGTTTCTATTTGATGGATGAGGAAACTGAGGCAGAGAGAAGAAAAATAAGTTTCTCTGACCAATATATAGTATAATTAGGCTTTGAACAGGCAATCTGGTCCCAGAGATTGAATAAACAGCCACTGCACTATGTTGTCAGGTGTGAGGTGATGAAGCTGTGAAGGCAGATGTGGCTTGCTATTAGAGTAATATTAAAATTCCTCAGGCTGTTAGTCCTATTTGATTAACCCCAAGGTTCCTAGAACTTTCTGAGACTACAGAATAGAACTCATCTCTTAGCCCTGATGTCAATGTCAGTATGACCTACAAACAATGCAAAGAGATTCAGCCACAAGAGTAGCAGAGATCAAGCCATTATTGTAGTTACTGCTCTTTTTAATTTAGTTCTTTGATTCTTAGGGAATATGAATCTGGAACATAGTATAGATGCCCAATACATGTCTATTAATTTAAGGTTTGAAGGAAGTAATGAACGGATGAATAAACTTAATGCATATGTCTATTTTCTGGAGCTCTAATCTGGACCTCAGAATCTTGTTTCAGCTGTAATTAGTCCTGAGTATGTCTGGTGGTTTTGCTAAAATAAAATTTTGTGAAGAATTAAAAGATAACTCTGCAGACTGTGAAGATGCTGTTAACTAGTTTCAAAATGCATTAGTTTGATTTATTGTTGTCTTTTTCTGATAAAGAAAGGGAGTAGTCTCCTCTAATGATTAGTGATTAAATCACTGGCTGCCTTTTCTATTTTGGTAGTTGTGGTAATTGATGTTTCCTGGAAATTTTCCCTAGTTCTATTAATACTGTCAAAGGGGGGTTACAGCCGTGACTCACTCCAGGAAGTCAACCAGCATTTGCTTCCTCAATCTCACCAAACAGTCCCTATGTTCAAAATCAACGACTTCTGCAAATGAGTTATTTTATAGCTCTCAACCAAGTTCTAGATAATACAGCTTTGTGGTTCTGTCTGTATTTCCTGCCAAAATGGTGAATAAAATATAAGTTCATGTTTTGCTTCTTGATATTCTTGAAATCACTGACCAATTAAGTCACCAGTGTGGGCTCTCTGTTTCAAGAACTCCCACCTGCTGTCTAGCAATAGGGCACTGGCAAACATCTTTGCAGTTTCCCCTGGGGATGGGGCTGTAGCTGTCAGGGAACTGGGGTTCATGAACTCCAGTAAATTACTTCTTAGAACACTTGGCTTTACATTTCTGTATTCATTCATGTGCTCATTTTTAAACTTACACATTCATTTCTTCAATGCCTAATTCCACATGTCTTGAGCAACTCTGTGTATTAAACACAATCTTAGGCACTGAAGGTACAGGAGCAGACAGCGTACTGCTCTTAGGAAGCATCCAGTCTATTTATTTGACTGTATTATTGAATTACCCACCCTGAAGGGAAACAAACTCAGAGAATACATAGCCCTTTGGATTTACCTAAGGGAATCAAACCCAACTGCCATTTGTAATGTTGTGAAGAATAAAATTATTCATGTTAATTCAGTAATTTTTTTTTTGCATGGAATTCACCTCATATGCTCCCTCTCTCTCCCCCACACACCATGCCCACATACACATAAATATTGATATGGAACTTAACTGTGCACTTTTTGTGACACTTAAATTTTTCCATCTTGGATTATAGTAATTAATTTCTATGTTTCGCTTCTCTGCAAATTCTGTGGGTAGAACCAGTGTATGTCTTATATGTGGATCAAGGGTGTCTCCCTTTGATGTGCCCTTCCCCCACCTCTTGTGGCCTCCTAACATGTTGCCAGATAAACAGTAGCTGTTCAGTATGTTCAGTCAGTGCAGGCTGTGTGATCTTAGACAATTTAGTGAACTTCTCTGAGACTCAGTGCTCTCTTCTATAAAAAAGCAGATAATCCTACTTCCTAGATTATTGTGAAGGTTAGGCATTATATTGAAAGTTCTTTTAATAGTGCCTGGCACTTAGTAAGCATTTACTGAATGTTATCATTAATAAATGAGTTTACTGATGCTCATGAAGCAGTAGCATTTCCTTCTAGGATTTTCTCCCAGTTCTTTGTGATTGATAGAGAAGAGACATGCAGTCTAGAATTTCACATCAGCCTTCCTTCTACAGGAAACTAGATGTAAATGTGCTGTTTCAGTTGTTTACATGTCATATTCTTGTGTGATTGCTGACTAAACATTAAGTACAGTTATGATGCTACCGTTTCCCATTCGATGTCAATTCATGGTATTGTTAAGTCTCTGAATTTCTCTTATCCTTATTGCTTACACCAATTTCACCAGAGGTTCTGTTAACCAGTGTCAACATTGTCAGGTCCTTGGTCATTTGTTCTTTCTTTATCCTTGACATCCTCTCACCTCCCTATCGCATTTTTTGTTGGCAGAGAAAATGTGCAAAGAAGGGCAATAGAATGACTAAAAATTGCAGTGATGAAAAAATTGTAACATAATGAAAAACACAACTGCATATATACTTCCTTCCATACTTACATATATGAATATGTGCATATATGTTTATATATCAGGCTTTTGGTTTGACATATTTTTGTGTACTAATAATATCTACTTTTCAAAATGTGCTCATGCTCCACTGTCATTAAATTCTTACACACCAACCTTGTCCAGTTGTTATAGCAAAGATTATGGTCTCCATTTGTTCTAGAGCAAGGACTGAATCCCAGGACATGAACTTTCAGCGTGATGTATATCAGAATCTAAACTAATAAAAACGGAATAGTAAAATTAACCGTTTCTCTGGGACGCCCACAGCCAATCAGAACGGCTGTATGCAAATTAGCCCAGCCAACATGGCGGCCGCCACTCACGGACCTGAGTAAACATTTAGGCAGCGTCGGTTGCAGCAGGAGCTAGAGCAAAACTACCTGCTCGCTGGCTCCTTAGCCTTTGGCCTGAAGCAAAACGCATATTTGCAACAATTAAGTGTAACAATTGTTTCATTATAGAAGCCCAGAGGTGAGGCAGACAGGAGGCTTCGTTAGTAAGAGGCCTCGCCTTAAAGGAACAGCATCAATTATAGGAAACCTGCGTCCAGCCGGCCTTGCTGGGATGTTGGGCAATGGGAGCTGTGGGCAGCTTTAAAGCCCGTCACCCAGCCTGGTCAGGCACGTCAGAAGGTGGAAATCCCCCGAGGGGTCCCAGACTGTGAGAGGGCACAGGCCGGGCTGAGGGACCTCCTGAGTGCACAGAGCGGCTGCAGGGCGGGACAGCGCAGGACCCAGGACCCGTGAGTGGGTAAGAGGCGGCAGGGGGTCGGCGGCCTGCTTGGTGGGTTTCCCAGGCCCTTGGAGGGGCATGGGGAGCGGGAAAGAGGCGGCAGGGGGTCGGCAGCCTGCTTGGCAGCTCCCCAGTCCCCTTGGCGGCAC
>PVJC01006088.1:0-56382 GCA_004026665.1 Murina feae | reverse complement strand
CTCTCCCAGGTCCAGTGCCTGCAGACTCTCAGGAGCTCCCCAAGGCCCCAGTCACCGGAGCTGTCCCACAGCTACTATGTGGCGGCCATCCAGACACCGCACTCGCCCATCACACACCCATGATCCTCAGCCACCCCTGCAGCACCGCCAACCGCAGGGAGCCCACCCCTAAACATACTAAATACATGTATGTCCCCTACTCCTCCATGCCTGTCACAGGCCAGCCATGTGTGGGTGACACCTGCTGCTTCTGCCCAAGATCTGCCATGTCACCCCACGGGGCCCCTCTGTGAACTGTGGCCCCGAATGCGGTGTCCATCTATATTTATTCGAAGAATGTGCTAGAAGGGAATTCCACAAAAGGCCTGACTGCCAAGGGCAGTAGGGTGGGGACCATCTCGAGCTCATAAGGAGTCTGGGATTGTAACTGAGAATATCTGCCCCCCAAAAAGGCCCGCTACTATAAAAATGGAGATGGGGCGCCCCGAGCAAACTCGCCACCTGTTTGGTCCCAGCCCCGACGTCAGGGGTACTGAGCACCCAGGCAGAGTTCCTTCCAAAAGGCTCCTCTTGGAATCTCAGTAAATCAGCTCAATATGTTCCAAGACGGCGGGTATTCAATAAAAGAAGTCAGTGAAATCTCCAACAATAAGCTCATTCAGCACCATCTCTTCTTCTGCCCCCATCTGCGGACTTGAATCTCGTTCACATGAATAAATCCTGTTGTGTAAAAACTGGGGGAGAAAGGACGGGGGTGGAGGATGGAAGGAAATGGCAGGAGTCCACTTGTTGGTCTCACAGGAAGGCGAAGACAGTCCCCAGGCCCGAGAGGATGCCAACGTGCCAGGGTGGTCCTGGGAGATGGTGGCGACAGTTTGCTGCCCAGGTAGGGAACAGGCGTGTCTGGAATTTCCCCACCTATGCACTCCTCCGCAGTGTCCCCTCCACAGCCCTGCCATCCTTGCCCTCCAGTGAGGAGAACGCCCTCAGGACGGCCCTTCCAAGGTGGACTATCCACAAGCCAGGACTGGCTGTGCACCAGAGAAGTTCCACTTGGAAAAGGCACAAAAAGCATTCTTGCCTCCCCTCGCACCTGCACGTCCCCCCGCCCCGCCCCCCCCCCCCCCCCCCCCGCACCCACTGCCAAAAGCTGAGACCATTTAGAACGAAGGCCTGCACCAGCTACTACTCTGCATGTCTTCCTGAATCCCCAAGAAGAGGTAGAATAGGCCTGCCTTTATGAGTGACGACGAGTGACTTGTTTGCAATGAAGAAGAGCTGCAGGTGTGAAATTCTGTGCAATTCCTAGTTGAAAGCGACCCGGGCCCACATGGTCCTCGTGGACAGAAGGTCTACAGCCTTCTAACAAGCTGGGTCATGGAGCCAGACACAGTTCCCCTGAAAAGCCAATGTCACCAGGGGTGGGTTTCCTTTTTTAAACAGAAACCACCAAAATCTTCAGATTCCACTGGGACCACCCTTCATTGTCCTCGGATTCCACGTCCCATCTCCCCAACAGGTGCAGCAGGGCTGGTGACTCTGCCTGGAAACAGGAGGGCTGATGCCTTATGCCACGTGGTCCGAGGTGCGATATTTTGCTAAATCACGGGTTCTTCCCTGTCCAAATCAGTCCTAGCTAGCTAGCATAGTCAGACTGCCAGACATAAGCAGTCAGCCAGGCAACGTCATGGCGCAGACTCGGGTTCTCAATTTCCATGCAATAACTTTGTTGTTGGGGGGGAGGGGGTGGGGGCGGGGGCGGGTGGTGGTGGGAGAAGATGTGCAGAAAGGCTGCCACGGTCAATACATGAGATGCCTGCATGTGCAGAAGCAGCTGCCCGGGGCGGGAACTGGAGCTAAGGCCTCCCTGGGCATGGCTCTCCTGGGCTCCGTGGCTACCTGGGTTGTAAGAAAACCGTCCATTTCTCTAAGTGGACCGAGAGCCTCCACCATCACACCATGCGTGCCTAACAGACAAGCCCCCTGCACTGAGGATGCCATCGAGCAGTCAGTGCTTTTGCTTTGTACCAAAATACCCCCCCCCCTCTCTGCTACACCCCCAGATGGCTGCCGGCGTGACCACACCAAGACCTCAGGTTCTGTCTGCAGCTGTAATGGTCACCTGAGTGCTGCATGGAGTCCTCACCTTCCACCACAGCATCACCAGCTACTGGGGTCTGTTTTAAACCCAGATTCCTGGGGGCATAATTTACACACAGGGGAGGGGAGCCCCATTAATTGCACAGTTCTGAGTTTTCCTAAGTACCCAGGGCTCTGTGGCTGCCATTGCCTTAAAGATTCGAAAACTAAAGGTTTCTATCACTCCACAAGTCTCCCTCATGCCCTTCTGTAGCTAGCCCCTTCCTCCACCCTCAGCCTCAGCAACGACGGGCCTCTGTCCTTTCCCTACAGTTTGGCTTCTCCTGAAAAGCTGCATACATGGCATCGTGCAGTGTGCGGGCTCTTGAGTCTGGCTGTTCTCACTTAACACCCTGGTGTGTATCACCTGTGGTTAGTTACCCACTATGAGTCTCTACGTCTTGGACTTTTGTTTTCGTGTCAAAGAGACTAGCTGACTGGCTCCGGGTCATCGCGGCGATGAGGAAAGTGAATTCTTGATCTGGGGCATTTTCATAAAGCAGAGGCCTGGGAAGGCGGCGGCCAACCATCTCTGCCTGCCCGGGACTAAGGGGATTCCGGGGATGCTGGACTGTCAATGGGAAAACCAGGCATGTCCCGGGGCAAACCACAATGGCCCGGCCACCCTCCTTGGAAAAGCTGCCTCTGAGATGCCTCCTGGCCAGCAGCAGGTGGCTCTGGCTGAGTGGACAGACAGCTGACTCTCCACTCTCGGTTTAGTCCCCAGGCTGATCTGTGAGCTGCTGGTTGAGAGCTCAGCACACTCCACCAGGCCAGCAACTGCCTCTGAAGTCCCTGGGAGGAGCTCATGCAAGTGAGGGGAGAACTAGGGGGTCTGTTTAGAACAATAGCAGAGCCTCTGCTGCTTTCGGTGCCACTCCCCACTCCTCCCTAATGTCTGACACCTTGGGCTCATTCTGTTTTTTACACCTGCCTACTGCTGTATGCAGGGCAATGCCGGCTCCTACGTTTTCTATACATTCTTCCTACTCTTTCCTCTCAATGGGGTTTCTGGTCCATTTGTTTTGAGACTCACTCAGGAGAAGGTGAGAGCCCAGTGATACGAAATTAGTAAAGAGCTTGAAGTTCTTGTGAGAATGTCAGGGTCTCTCCTATATAAATTTCCTGTGACAACCAACAAAAGTTGGGCAAGGCCAGGATGCGGCTCCGCGAAGAAGGCTTAGGAGTGAGCACTTCCTCACCCATCTCCATTTCCACTGACATCCATGGGAAGCCCCGGGATAATACATGGATGCTCTCCCTCTGAGGAGCGAGGCTTCCTGGGAACGGGCGGAGCATCCTCAACTCAGAGCTCCCAGTAGCTTGGAAAAGCACGTGATGGCCACAGCTGGTGCCCAAATTAACTGAGGACCCCCTCCCTACCCCCCAAGAAGGCACAAACTTGTGGGGTCAGAACCATGTCACAGACATTTCAGAGCATCTGCCTCCGCGCTAACTGAACACTGTCTTTCCTCACAGTAATACCAGTAGCTCTGACGAGGTATTCCACCAAGCAGCCCATGCAGCAGGTTAGTAATCGTTATCCTCATGCGGACAGATCAGAAACAAAGGCCAGAGAGATTAAGTGACTTGCCCAAGGTCGCACAGCGAGTTAGTGGCAAAGGCTAGACTAGCCACCCCGAGCCCCGGAGTGCCCAGGCCAGCACCTGGCTCCATGAGGATCCCTCAGCCTTCCATCCAGAGCACGGGCACAGCCAGGTCTGTGCCCTCCGGAGCCCTGGAGGCCAGGTGAGCTGCTGCAGAGGGCACAGGCAGGCTCATACTCACAAGCAGAAACCTGAAGGATCCTTCTCTGTACCACCAGACAGCAACACCCCTGTGCTGGAACAGACAGAAATAAGGCTCAAGTCGGGAAAGCTCGGGGCTTCTCCGCTTCCAGAACGTGGCTTTGAGATGGTGCTTCGTTTCCCTTTGCGACCCAGGTCTGCTCTCCAGGGCCAGAGCTTGGGAGGATATGTAGTGCCACTCCCTGCCATTCATTCATTCATTCATTCATTCCCCAATCATGTCCCAGGGCCTGGGGGCGGGGGGGAAGGACCCTTGGAGGAGAAAGACAAGACCCCCATCTTGAAGGAGCTCAATCTAACAGGGGAAGCATATATATATATATATATATATATATATATATATATATATATAACAACACGACAATAAGTCAACAAATACTTGTAAGTACCTACAGTGTGACAGGCACTGATGAAGCTGTACCTAACATTGTGGGAGAAGACAGAGAAACACAGGGGGGCACTTCCTGGAAGAGGAGGTATGAGGGCTCAGTCCTGAAGACTGAGGCGCTAAGACATGAGTCTGAAATGGCTTTGAGCACTTCTTTCTAAATAAACCCCGCAGTTCATCGGAATTCTACCCTTTAAAGAAACTCAATTTTCAGAATTCTTCTATCCTGTTTCTGACTTTCTGAGTTCTCGCTTAATCTCCTTTAGGCCTCAGTTGATCTGTCTCTCAAATGGGAGTGCTCCAGGGGGTGGCTCTACGGAGATATGTTCCTACAAAAGTCCTTGAGAAACAAATTCCTGACGCGGCCGATGGCATTCGCTTTCCCACTAAGGCTGCTGCTCTCTGCTCTCAACAGGAAATGGGCTTTATTTATAAGAATCACAATTCTAAACTGACCTTTGTGGGGCTACCCACATTCCCTCCCTCACTTCCCTCCCCTGCTCAAGGCCGCCTCCGCCCTGCAGAGTCCAGTGACCACAGAGCACCCAGCGTTGACGAGTGCTCAGGAAATCAAGTAGACAAACGCTGGAGGCAGGTTTCTAGATGGGGAAACTGAGGCCAGGAGCGCTCAGTGATTGGCCCAGGGAAACAGAACATGCAGGTCTCCTGGTTCCAAAGCCACTGTATTCTTCGTTGCACCGTGACTGCTCCCCCCACGTCTCCGACTGGGCTCAGGGCGGGCGCGCCATCCTCCTTAGCTTGCTGAACGTCTCCCTTCTCTGAATGACAGAAGTCTTTAGAGACACATTTCCCATCGCGAAAGGGGCTGGGAAGAAAACTAGCACAGCTTCCTAAGCTTTGAAGCTCATCGGCCCCTCCTGGCCCTTTGTGCTGGGAACCAGCCCAGTTCCCAGAGCTCCTAGCCCTTCAGAAGAGGGGAAGGGCCCAGAGAATGCCCCCACCCGGCCTGGCCAGTCAGCACCAAAGGCGACCCCTCCGTATTTCTGTTTCAGACTATTTCACTGCCAAAGCATCAAGGGCTCCCACACAAAGAGCTTCAAAGTCGGGAAGGCTCAAGGTCAAGTACAATCATGAGCAAGCCCTGAGCCTCGGATTCTGAAGCATCGCATCTGAGATTGCTCAAAAGCAGTGTTCCCACAGTCTTGCAAAGCCCATAATAGCTTAAGGTGCGTAACATTTGGTTTCTGCAGGGATCCCAAGCTTTGGTTGAAGCACACACTATGTGGGTATGCGCTTGTGGGAAAGAGGGGGGAGGGGGGAGGAGGAAATGGGGAGGGTCCATTTCACTCCCCACTTGTTTTTAATTTTCCAGGTGAGGAAGGCGTGTATGTAATTACTTATCTTTTTTTCCCAGTGGTTCTCAATGTTGGCTACACATTAAAATCATCTGAGGACTTTTACAAACTGGAATACCTAAGCCAGCTGCACCCTAAGACTAGTGAACTCAGAATGCCTACATCCATGTTGTTGAAGCATCCCTGAGGAGTCCCGGGTGTGGCTAAGCTTAAGAACCACTAGACCTTCAACAGGGAAAAACCTGGGCTCCCAAGTGTGGAGACACAACAGAACACACAAGTCCCCTGCAGGGAAAATGAATATTATCAACCAGCCTATTATCTTGGCGCCAGTTTTTCTCTTTCAGGCCTCCTTGACCACAGATTTCACTCCATATAAGCTTCCACGTATTTTCACTGGCTTGCCGCTTCACCGCTCACCTCTCCCTTGCAGCAACCCTGAGACTGTGTGCCCTCTCCCGGGAGTCAGGTGATCCAACTCAGAAACAAAAACGCAGGGGATGCAAATTCAAGGGACTCTCTCAACCCTGCGTGTTTGGATCCAAGAGTGACACAATCTCAGGAAGCTTTGGCTCAGACGTCCCCAGTGCAATTCACAGCAGGTCAATCACTCCTGGCCCTGGACACGCTCACCAGCTGGAAGAGCAGCAGGAACCAGAATCCTTGACCACATGGCGAGTTCAGCCAATGGGCTCACACAGCCAGGCAAGGATGCCCTTAGGAGAGTCACAAGTATGTAAACATCCAAGGAGAGGAATCTTCTCAAGGCGCCCAGTAGAACTTAGCACGGCTTACACAACGCCAGAGAGATTCACCAACAAGATGCAGCCACGCTACCATCACTTGTAACAACAACTCTTATAAAAGCTCCAACCCCCTGGGAAGACACTCCCATCCCGGCTACCTAGCAGAATGGCTTAGAAAGAGTGGGGACAAAGCATGGACATATTTCTGCAGTAGACGAGGGGTGCTATTCCCACCCCCCTATAGCTCCAGACACCTCTTCAGATGCTACAAAACAATGGACAATCAAGCCAGAGTCTGCAAATAACAGGCCAGTTTTGAATGTGTATGTAACATGCAGGCTGGGGGACATGGAAAATAATTTCTCCTACATCAACTGCTTGATAAGATTTACAAATTAAGAGAAAACATCCTGAGAACCTGAAGCCAGTGCTGAGGCATTCTACTTAGCTGGGAGAGGAGACAGCTCAAAGTTGGGAATTTAGACACATAGAATGAGGCGTCTCAATAATAAATTTTAAAAATGTCACAAATAAGAATTCTTCTTTATAATTTTAACATATGTCTGAGAGCCCTGGTTGATCTTTCTTTTTCTTTTGAACTTCGTTGTTAAGCCACTATACCTAGTCATTCCACAATTACCCAAGCTCACCTTTAAAAGGGGCGGGCCTCAACCTCTGAGAAGATTCCAGTTAGAGCTGTGCTGATTAGTTGAAGATTAGGCCCAACATGCTTTATTTTGCACAGGCTAACACTGTAGTTCAGTGAGTGTTCAAAGCACAACTCATCTACTTCTCACGAGAACTGGGAATTTCTCAAGGACGGGGGAACCCCCACATTCCTCAGCTGACAGGTATAATAAACATACTGGGAGCATTCATCAGGGAGACTTGGAGATCTTTCTCGAATCAAATACCAAAAGATGAACTAAATTAGCCTCTGCAATTCAGAGAATTCTCAAATGCAGCCACTTAGCACTCTGCGTCTGATTTATTGCAAAATGATGAGGCAGATACACGTGTTACCCAAAACATCAACACTCTGAACCGGAAACGAGGTCTCCTTCAGTTGGCAAAGCACCCCTAACTTCCAGGGTCGGCGGCTTTTAAGCTCTCAAGAGGAAAAGATAAGGATGAAGCCTTTCTCAGGTCAAGAGCCAAGTGCAAAGCTGATAATACAAGACCCTTCTGATCATAACTGGGCAGAAGACTCCAAATGCCCCAACTTAGAAGGATGAATAAGCTGATTTGAGAGAGTAGCTTGCAACCTGGACCTAACACCATCCAGGAATGGCAGACCCTGAGCTGGAGGGGACCCCAGGATACCCCACTTTCCTTGGTGTGGGGGGCAACCCAAGTCCTAAGTTCCCTGGGAAGGTCCCTGCCAAAGGGTAGAGGAGGCAGAATGGGGAGGGAGCAGCAAACTGCCATTCTATGAGGAGAGGGCCTGGGGCTTCCTCCAGGGTCGGGAGGGTGCCATCAGTCATTGGGGCACAAAACTGACATGATCTGGGTAGAATCTGAGACACTGAGACAGACACACACACACACCACTGGGTTAGAAACCTGTGAGAGGCTCCAGGGAGATCCACAGAAAGAATTTGCCAGCTCACTTTGCCCTGAGCCACGGCTGGATCCCCTGCCCCTGGCGAAGCCCTTTAAGCCTTTACACGTGAAGCCCTGACTACAATTTAGGTCTTCCGCCCTCACCTGTAACTCAGCTGACTCAGATGAGGGAAAAAATCAATAGGAAAATCAAAAGGAACAAGACGGGGCTAGCCTCTTGGGGAACTAGAGCCAGTCCCTACTGTTTCTTTAATGTCAGTTT
This sequence comes from Murina feae, assembly GCA_004026665.1. Taxonomy (NCBI): domain Eukaryota; kingdom Metazoa; phylum Chordata; class Mammalia; order Chiroptera; family Vespertilionidae; genus Murina; species Murina feae. The sequence continues at coordinate 48,160 of PVJC01006088.1, read as the reverse complement.
CTGAAAACAGAAACTTCTGGGAGCGAGATTCCTTGGGAATCCGAGCGCTCGCCTTGCTTGCTCTCTCCCAGGGGAACATGAATATAGTAACAGTATTTCCTCTGTCAGGTTTGGCAGAGACGAGTCCGGGTCAGGAACGTGCAAGAGGCTTTTCCCAAAAGAAAGGGGGGCAGAAGGCGCCCGCTGCGTCCCGTGGAGGAGCAGCCCTTTAAAGTGCTTTGCTAAAGGTCTGCGATCCGAGGATTCTAGACTCCAGCCCGGGGCTCAGGGCACGGGTGCGAGCTGGGCACCGGGCACAACGGGGCCGGGCCGGCCCGCCTACCAGGATTTGGCCAAGATCCCGGGCCTGAGCCAAACCCAAAACTTGCCCAGCTGCGCACTGAGCTAAGCCCTGTGGCAGAGGCGCCTCCACGCGCTCCACCTGCCGGGCACGCCATTCGGCCCCGAGTCCCTGCACCCTCCCTCCCCCCGTTCCCCTCTGCTTGGACGGGGTGGGGCGGAGGTGAGGAGAAGGGCTCGGAGCAAGTGGGTGACCCGAGCTGCGGGACGGCTGGGGCGGCCTAAGGTGCGAGTGGGGCTGCGCGCCCACCCACCGCCCAAGTGCATATGCGCGCAGGCTTCCCCGGGTCCCCAGGAAGCCTTCCATTCCCGCGGGCGCCTGGGCGAGGAGATCCAACCACTCGCCCCCGTGCCCCGAAGCCTCCCCGGACGGTTCCGACCTCATTCGGGCCTCCTCCGGCCTCAGCATCGTTCTGGGCGGCCGGGACTTGGGGGCGAGTCGCAAAGCGCACCCTCTCCCCTCCGACAGGTGAGAAGTTCCGCCACGCCGACCCCCGCCCTCCGTCCCTTGGGGTGATCAAACGGCCGGGGCCACAACGGCCACCTAGGAGTCCACCCACCCCGCCCGCGGCGCGGCTGTGGTCCCGGGCTGGGCTCCCCCGAGTCCCGGCGGGGCGTGGGGTGCAGCGGTGACGCCGCGCCCTCCCTGGGTCTCCTCCTCGCGCTGTCGGGGCGGGAAGGTGGGTGCACGCGGGGGCCCCGTGCCCTTACCTTTGTACCGCTCCATGGGGCCTCGGCGTGCGCTCCCGCCGCTCGGCTCGGGCGCTCGGCTCCCCGCGCTCGGTCCCCGCCGGGGGCGCCGCGCTCGCCCCTCCCCGTGATGTCACGCTCGCGGCCGAACCTCCCGGCGCGGCTGCCGCTCCCGGCGCCCTCGGACCCCGTCCGCGCCCGGCCTGCCGCCCCCGCCGGGGAACTCCGCGGCCGACCCGGGCGGACCTTCCGCGCCCAAGTCCGTCCGCACCGGGCTCCCTCCCCGCCGCTGGCTGGCAGCGCCTTCCCGGCCCGGCCCCTGGGGCGGTGGGTGGGAACTAGACCGAGACGCGCCCACACCCGAGGGGAGGCTCCGGGGAGGGGCCGGCACGGGCGGGCCTACGGGAGCTGTTCTTCCCAGCGCCGGGCTGCCGACCCACTGCCCGGAGGAGGAGACTGAGGCCTGCGCCGGGAGGCAGAGCAGCGCCTAGCGCGCCTCCCGCTGGACCTCCGGGCTAGCGCGCTCTTGCCCTTGGCCTTCGTGGAGGGGCAGCGGGAGGGGGGGGAGGGAGTGGCCACAGCTGAGCCCTGTCCCCACGCCTACCCAGTTTTCGGGGAATCGTTCTCACCCGATTGCAACCTCTCAGGGCAACCGCCGCCTCGCACACACGAGGTGTTTGCGAAAAGCCGATTTGCTCAGAGCCCCGGCTCCCGGATGCCATCATCCCAGGCTCCCCTGAGAAGGGCTAGAATTTCTGGAGCCGCCTTGGCAAGTCCGGCGCTGCCGTTCCTGGGCCGCTGTACCAACCGCCCCGCGGGTGGCATTCCACAGGGAGCTCAGCCAGGGCCCTGCGTCGTCTCCCCCTGCCCCCCGCCCCGCGCTGCTGCCACCAGGCGCCACATTCTCTCCATCTTTGCCATCTGTCCCTCCAGTGTCTCCACAGGCCCAAGTCCTCCCCATCTGTTCCCAAAGGAAATCCATGCTTTCCTTTCAGCGTTTCCACCTTCACTTTCAAACCTCAATCGTGGTTTGTTCAGGACACCCGGTTTCTCAGCGAGTCTCCCCCAACTTCCTTGAAGGAGGACTTGGTGAGGGAGATGTGTTATTGTCCCTACTGCTGTTTTCCAAGACTTCTCAGGTCTTCTCGGGACAGCAGAGCCGGCCCTGAGGTTTGGACACCTTTGCCCTGGCAGCCCTACAAGTTCTTTTTCTTTGTTATATTAGCAACTAACATCCAGGGAGCCGCCGCCCCCAAAAAACCCGGCCTGGCGCCAAGGGCTGTCCACGTAATGCCTTCCAGTTCCCAGTGACCCTGTGATGTGGAGATGATGATGGTGACTATCCTGTAGTTGGAGAACCTGAGGTTGACAGAGGTTAAACACTTTGCCTAGAGTCACAGCTGGAAGAGAACGGAGCAGGCATTCAACCGGGTCCACAGCTCCCAACCCTTTCCTGGCCGCTCATAGCAGTGCCAGGCCGTCCGTCACCGCCTGGGGGGGGGGGCAGGCGGACACGTGTACAATGACCACTGTTCCCGTTCCCGGCGGGCACTCTGGTATGACTGAAGCACAGGGATTCTGGGAACAGCAGAAGGCCCTGGGCCAGCCTGCATGCGCCCCACGCGTCTTCGAGTAGAGGTGATGGCTCAGCTGTTTCTTAAAAAGTTAGTAAGAGCTTGTAGGGTGACAGGGGTACTGGAGTGAGAGCAGCCTTCCAGGCAGAAAGGACAGCGGGGGTCAAAGGCAGGGAGGTGAGCCATTTCAAGGCCAAACAGCTCCTGTTGCTGAAGCCAAAAGGGAGAAGCCAGCCCTGGCCGGTAGCTCAATGGTGAGAGCGTCAGCCCACGTACAGAAGGGTCGTGGGTTCGATTGTCAGTCAAGGGCATGTACCTGGGTCAGGGCACATTTGGTAGGCAACCGATCATCTCTGTCGCATCCATGTTTCTCTCTCTCTTTCTCCCTTCCTTCCCGCCTCCTCTACTCGCTCTAAAAATCAATGGAAAAAAACATTAAGGAAACAAACAAAACAAAAAATAAAAAAGGGAGAAGCCAGGAGTGGAGAGGTGGGGCTGGAGGGGTGGGGCCCAGAACACCAAGGGATTTGAAAGCCAAGGGGATTGGGCAGCTTTGAAAAGGGAGGGGCCTCACCGCTCCCTCAGGCAGAGTGGAGGGTGGGGTGCAGGAGGCAGTGGCCCCAGCCAGGAAGCAGTCTCTGGGGTAATGGAAATCCAGGTGGGGTGGAGAGGACTGAGGGCAGAAACATTCAGGAAGTTCAGTGCCAAGGTTCTGTGCCTGGGTACAGGGTGTCGGACAAGGAAGCCCTGGGGTTGACCCTGCAGTTTCCAGCAACTCCGGTGACTAAGTGGAGAGTGTCGCCACCCTTATGCTCAGTCAGTCCTCCCATGGGACCTGAGGCCGGTTAGGCACCAGGTGTTGCCAGGCAGGGCTCACGGAGCATGAACATGGTGGACAAGGCCCTGCTCTCAAGGGAAGGCTGATGGGGAGGGGGGTGGGGCTGTGGGGACGCAAACTGGAAAAGAGGGGAACATCCCTGAGTTGAACACAGAAGTGACAGCTGGTTGGGATGAGGGGGGGTGGGGAGGAGAGAAAGAGAAGGGCTCATGGGCCCGGCTGGCATGGCTCAATGATTGAGCCTCTACCTATGAACCAGGAGGTCACGGTTCGATTCCCTGTCAGGGCACATGCAGGAGGCAGCCGATCAATGATTCTCATCATTGATGTTTCTCTCTCTCTTTCTCCCTTCCTCTATGAAATCAATAAAAATATATTGAGCTCTAGCTGGTGTTGGCTCTGTGTAAAGCATCAGCCTGCGGACTCAAGGATCCCAGGCTCGATTCTGGTCAAGGGCACATGCCCGGGTTGCAGGCTCGGTCCCCAGTAGGGAGCATGCAGGAGGCAGCCAATCAATGATTCCCTTTATCAATGATGTTCCTATCTCTCTCTTCCCTCCCTTCCTCTCTGAAATCAATAAAAACATTTAAAAAATAAAAATATATTTTAAAAAAGAAGAAGAAAGAAGGGCCCATGGCACCTCCAGGGGAATTAGAGCCCCAGGAGTGAGCCCTCAAACTCATCCACGCACATCATTTCATTCAATTCTCTCCGCCACTCTTCCTGGGGGGCCTGGGCTGGAGAGGGCTCAGGAAGTAGGAGTGAAGGCTGTGGCACCAGGGCTTTCCTCAAGGGAGCAGAAGCAGGAGGCAGTGTTGGGCCTTGTGCAAGGGAACTGTGGAACTAGCTAGGATGCTCTCGTCTTTTCATGATTTCATTTTCTCTCTTTTCTCCTCCCTCCCTTTCTTCATCTTGCAAGTGGCCCTGCATAATGCCCAGACTCTGATCTCGTGTCCCCAAGGTCACTATCACTGATCTCCAGTTTCCTTGCAAATTCTCAGAATCTGATTGTGCAGCTTGCCATGTTAGAACCAGCCTCCAGGCCTGTGACTGGGCACTCTTGGCCGGATTCCAGCCCGGCAGCCAGCAGGGGCCAGCGGGCGAGGGTCCTCGGCAGGTCCAGCCCCACTCAGCTGGGCCTTTGCCTGAGCAGGCCCTTCCAGAAGGGTGCCGGCTCAGAAGGAGGTCTGAGGTTGCTAAGAGCAAAAAGTAGGGATTAACCACCTCCATCCAAGTAATCTCTTCCCGAACTGGGACTCAACACTCAGGTTTCCTGGTTCCAAACCCCGTGCCTCGTCACACCCCGCACTTCCTGCTCTCCCGGGCCTCTCACTGGACTGGGCTGAGCCCGCAAGTTCTCTGGTGGCCATCTCCGTGAGCACCTCCTCTCACCGCACCCCCTCTCTGCAGGCTGGGGCAGTTCCTATCCCTCGCCCATCCCCCCACTGGCTCCAGCCCCTTCATTACCTCTTCCTCAATCCTCTCCAGTGTATTGATGGAGACTTAGCAAGTCCTGAGGCTCTAGACAAACAAAAATCAATCAGAAAAGGATGCAGCGTGCATTCAAAGTGGGATTTCGATGCCCCATCCAAGAACACAACTGAAGTGTCCGACAAAACCATCAAGAGGAGCCCTAGCTGGTTTGGCTCAGTGGATACAGCATCGGCCTGTGAACTGAAAGGTCCCAGGTTCGATTCCAGTCAAAGGCACATGCCCAGGTTGTGGGCTCCATCCCCAGTGGGGGACTTTCGACTTGCGGGAGGCAGCCAATCAATGATTCTCTCTCATCAAGAGGAAACCTCAGCCTCTGAAAAGCTCAGCACTGCTCCCCATACCCCTTTCCCAAACCCGGGTGCTGTCATATCCTGCGTGTTGACTGTTTTGCAACTTCAACAAAAGGGCCACTTGCACTCAAATTCTAACTCACTGAGTGGCTGGCCCCTGGAATGAGATGACCCGGTTTTTAGCTCATTCTCAACCCTCTTAGTGTGACCCCAACCCAGACCCGCAGGGCCCAGAAGTGGGCTGTGCTGCTGCAGACAGACAGTCCTGAAACCAAATCGAGTGCCTCCACCCTGTAGCCTAGGTGGTGGGTTCACACCCAGCTCAGCGGGAAGGCGTGCATCGAGCCCTCTGGGTGCGTGAGTGAAGGTGTCAGGGACACCCAACAGTGAAGCCAGAGGGTTTGTTCCCCAGTAATTTGAAACCACTTCTCAGCACCAGAGGTTTCTTCAACCACCAGGGGGCCTCTCCAGCTGGCACGGTGAGGAGGGGCGCCCAGGAAAAGGCAGTTGCTTTACCAACGTCATCCTGTTTCCTGCTCACACCGACCCAAGCAGCGGATCTGGGGAGAAGCCTGCAACTTGAGAGCCGTGCCCTTGCCCAGAATCAAACCCGGGACCCTTTGGTCCATAGGCCGACGCTCTATCCCCTGAGCCCAACGGCGAGGGCTAATTCTTTTTATCGTGATGAAACGTAGAGAACCTGCAGCCGCTGTGGCGTCACTTGTCCCCTCCTCTGGTTGGATTAACTTGCTAGAGTAGCTCACAGAACTCGGGAAACATTTCACCTACCAGATTGTAGGTTTGTCAGAAAGGGATATAACTCAGGGACAGCCAGATGCAAGAGACGCCCAGGGCCATTTGCAGAGAAAGGACACCGAGTTTCCATGCCTTCTCTGAGCACAGCAACCCGCCCCCTCTCCCCCCACCCCAAACCCCAGATGTTCACCAACCCGGAAGCTCTCCGAACCTCTCCTTTTGGGTTTTTATGGAGCTTTAGTACACGGGCGTGACGGACTACATCCTTGCCCACTGATGATTGATCCAACCTCCAGCCTCTTTCCTCGGGGGAGGTCAGGGGTGAGGCTGAAAGTTCCAACCTCCAACCACACGGTTGCTTCCCTTGGCGACCGGCCCCCAAAGTTTGGTGTTTCTGAAAGCCACCTCATTAACATAATCTCTGGTGTGATGGAAAGGGGTTTCTTATAAATATCAAAACGTGTCTATTGCTCTTATCATTTAGGACATTCCAAGGGTTAGGAGCTCTGTGCCAGAAATGGGATGAAGACCAGATATATATATATATATATATATATATATATATTATAAATCACAATATCACAAGACAAAAGTGTGTCCACAGGCTGCTGGACTCTAGGTTGTAGGCCACTTAGCCAAGGTCTTGCCCTCAGGACCTGAAGGGAGGCGATAATGAAAAAGTTAAGAAACACTGGAATGTAGGTTCTGGTTAGACTCTCCCCTCCAGCTCTCTCTCGCTGGGTGACTCCCTCAGTCAAATGGGACTAAAAGTTGTACTCACCCCTGGGTTGTTGTGAGGATTACGGGAGGTGCGTGAGGAACCTAACTCATTGGCTAGTAGGTAAGTTCACAACATTGTTGGATGCAGTAACTGTCAAGATGGCTGAAGGTGAAGACCTGCCCTCAACGTGATGAAAGCCACTCATGCCCCCCAGGGCACAGGAAGCAGAGCTCCCAGTTAGTCCTTCTAGCAATTACTACACGCAGAAGGGTTCTACTTGGTGCCACGAACTGGAGTTAGTGCTATGATTTCACACACCCACCCACTCAGTCTCCACCCTCCACCTCTCTGTGTCTGATGCTAAGCACGGTGCCAGGTGCTTTGTTGGATTATAAATTGCACAAAGCCATTTAAAAAGTTCCGCCTCAAAGGGGAAGTGAGAAACTCCATTGCCATTGGCAGAACAGCCTCGTCTAGCGAGCCATGCTTCATAAACATGATGTGCGTGGGACTCACCCGGAGATCTTGGGACAATCAGATTCTGAATCAGAAGGTCTTGGGTGGGACCAGAGATTCTGCGCTTCTGACAAGCTGCTTCCCAGGTGATGCTGATGGCGCTGGTCCAGGACCACAAAAGGAGAAGCCAACTATTAAAGAAGCTGCTCTTGCCCTGGCTGGTTTGGCTCAGTGGGTAGAGCATTGGCCTTTGGACTGAAGGGTCCCAGGTTAGATTCTGGTCAACGGTACATGCTCGGATTGTGCGCTTCATTCCCAGTAAGGGGTGTGCAGGAGGCAGCCAATCAATTCTCTCTCATCATTGATGTTTCTCTTTCTTTCTCTCTCCCTCTCCCTTCCTCTCTCAAATCAATAAATATATATATTTAATTTTTAAAAAAGCTGCCTTTCCCCAGTTAGCCAACCTGAGGAAATGGTGTTTCCCTCCTCTGCTGATGGTAACACATCCTTTTGACATCCGATGGGGCCCACAGTCAAATGTCCAGAAAATGTCTCGCTGGTAAATTTTGGAACAAAATCTTCCAGGTGAGATCCTCTGGGGTCATGATGGGGCTGAGTATTCTAAACACGGATACCGTGAGCTCTCTGCGCTCCTGCTGGCTCACAGGGCTGCGCTTGTTTTTCTTTCCACATCAAACTACTCAAGGGGAGCGGGAGGGCAAAGAACGAAGATGGGAGGAGAGAGAGAAGATCGTTGCCATGCAGCCTCTGGCTTCCGTTTGGACCAGCCTCAGGTAGCCACAATTTTCTCTGGCAGACACAACTGAGAGAATGCAAATGGGACTCATTACAGAGGAACCTCTGGCAGGGAAGGACGTTTGAAATGGGGCCACTACAATCATATGCTGCTTGGGGATCTCGTTCTGCTGCTCAATGGGAATTTTTAGTGTAATTCAAGCAATGCTTACAGATGGGCCCAGAGCAGAAGGGAGTGGGGTGAAGGGTTTGGAGCTAAGGACCGGCAGGTCCTAGATGGCAAGGAACAAGGATCTTTTTGAAGTGAATGCACTTGAGGAGCAGTTTCCTCTCTCCTCGGAGAAGCAGTAACCTGTTCATGCATGCCGATGTGGCGACGGGGACTGGTGGAGAATGACCTTGCAAGTGTGTCTGATTTGTGGACCTGTTCTTTGATCTGCCCATCGACCGAGGGCTTGCATCAGGTTCATCGCCTAACCCCCCACAAGCCACAACTGGGAAGGCCAAAGTGGTGTCCCAGAATCCATCCATGGCCTCGCCAACAGGGTCTCCTCCAGGGGTGCAGAAAAGTGGGACAGTTTGGGACGCTGTGAGAAAGATTTCCCCCAGCAGGTCATGTCTTGATTTGACGTGTCTTTCAGACTGAGGAGCTGGAGAGTCTGGTTAGAATCCCCACTCCATCCTTTATGATCTGTGTGACACTGGCATGATTCTTCATCTGAAAAATGGGATGATAACACCAAATTCTCAAGCACGTTGTAAGGAGGCCGAGGAGTGAAACACACAAAAACCTTAGCATAATATCTGACATTGGGTGAGTGTTCCAAGACTTGGGGATTAGAGGAATAGGTGGAATACAATTTCATGATTTTACTATCGTAACAGAGTTGTGCAACCGTCACCACAATGTGTCTTAGAACATCTTCCTCACCTAAAAGGAAACCTCATACCGAGTAGTAGTTACCCCGTGCCCCGAGCCTTAGGTAGCCGCTAATTTATCTTCTGACTATATATCCTAGTCTAGAAATGTCATAGTAATGGGATTATATAATATTCCCCCAAACCATCCTATTTGAATTGTCTTCGTGTGCCTGGCTCCTTTCAGGGGACGTGATGTTTTCAAGGTCCCTCATGTTGTAGCGTGTGTCAGTACTTCATTACTTTCTATTGCCAACTACTATTCCATTGTATGGGTCTAACACATTTGTGTAGCGATTCAACTGAAGGATGTCTGAGCTGTTTCCATGTTAGGTCTGTTATGAATAATGCTGCTCGGAACACTCACGGGTTTTTGTGTGGCTGCGCGTGTTCACGCCTGTTGAGGCCCCTGCCTGGTAAGGCCTTCAATCAGCGACTGCTCCCTCTGGCTTAACTCCTGTTGTCATGTTGACCTCCTGACCTCTCTGTCCTAATCTGCTCCTCCTTTGAAGACACTGCAGGTCCTATCACTGGGCCTGTTGCACAACCCAGAAACTTACCAGTGAGTGACTCTTGGCACCGCCCTCCACACCTCCATCCTCCACCCATTGCAGCCCATGTCCAGTCCACCTGCAACCCAGGGAGAAGCCTTCTCCAGAAGGGCCTTGCTGAAATTCCAGAATCAATCAGGCCAGTAATTCCTTACTCCTCTGTTTCCTTCAAGCAACGGTGCTCCCCTCATCTGCTTCTTCCCTTAAGTGGAGACAGTCTCCCTCATCTCCTTGCAAATGAGGTGACATCTGAGCAGATTCTGATGGAATCTGTTCAGAAGGCTGGACACCCTGCTGTGCTGAGCAAAGGTGCCAGTGATTCCCTCACCATTGACTCTGAATTGTCTGAAATGCCTTGTATTTTTGTGGAAGACAGGAGTACTGGTACTATTTTTAAAAACAAAACAAGCCCTAACCAGTTTGGCTCAGTGGATAGAGCGCTGGCCTGAGGACTGAAGGGTCCCAGGTTCAGTTCTGGTCAAGGGCATGTACCTTGGTTGCAGGCACATCCTCAGTGGGATCGATGTTTCTCTCTCATCGATGTTTCTAACTTTCTATCCCTCTCTCTTCCTCTTTGTAAAAAAATCAATACAATATATTAAAAAAAAAAAAAACCGCACACACACAGGGTAGTTAGCTGACTCTCACTCCTGTCTGACAGGAGTGTAACTGCCATCCACAAGGTCTGACTTTTCCCAAGAAGCACACAGTTGAGACTGCAGGAATGAAGGAACCCGCTTCCTGGGCCAGCATCGGTACAGTTTACAACAAAATGCCGCCCACGGCCAGGCTCCACTTTGCTGAGAAAGGCTGGTATTTGTCTTTGAAAAGGTGAATGTTTAGGCAAATCGATAGGAAAACCGGTTTTAACATGGAGACTCCAGAGAGCTGTGACATTAGCAGGAATGTGGCTTTGGGACTTGGTGGGAAGGGCTAGAATTCTGCTTGCTTTAAAAAAAAAACACACATATATAATATATAATAATAATATATATATTTGAGGGGGTGGAGAGAGAGAGAGAAACATCAATCATGAAGGAGACACATCAATTGGTTGCCTCCTGCATGCCCCAACCAGGGCCGGGGATCGAGCCTGCAACCGAGGTACATGCTCTTGACTGGAATCGAATCTGGGACCCTTTAGTCTGCAAGCTGATGCTCTATCCACTGAGCCAAACCAGCTAGAGCCCACTTGCTTTTCAGTGGGCCACTCCTAGTCCAGGGCTTACCCTTCGCAGAGTCAATAAAATAATCTACACAAAGTCTTAGCCCAGCACTGGACGTCCCTGAGGTCCAGACAGTGTGAGCTGCTGCCATCCACCACTGCCATCCACTCTCTTAGCATCTGGACTCCTGGACCCTGGACCTGGATTCCCAAGCTCTGGGGCCCCAAGCAGACAGGCTCTGCTCACCTCCAGGCCCTTAGGGATGTGCTGGGAGGGCCAAGTGAATCATGCAAAGAGAAGTAGACACAGCCTCTGCTTTGGAGGTTTCCCAAGCCAACTGTTCTTTGTATCTGCAAGGAAGGGCTGAGTTAGAGGCAGCAGCAGGGGGACAGCGCAAATAAATACAGAGAAACCTCTCCCGGGGCCCCTATTGTGCTGGGCACAATGGCAGGCCCTGGAGAGCACTTTCATCCAGTTGAGATTGGAAAGTAAAATAAACTGCTCACATTACACCCAACCCAGAGCCTGACCTGCTTCAGCCCTCTCTCTGGGACAGTCCAGCTCCTTGGGAGCTAAGGGGCAGGTTTGATCAGAGTCCTGGCCTGATGTGGGGAGAAGGGAATTGGGGTGGTGGTGGGGGGCAGGGGGGGACAGGTCCTCAAGGTGGGGTTTGGGTCGCCCAGAAGCTGCGGGCACTAGGCTTTGGCCCACCCTGGGTTTTCTCAAAAGCTGCCAGCACCAAGTCCCCACCCTTTCCAGGGCTTTCCGGCCAACAATGGGCCTTGTCCAGCAGGGCAGGGAGGACTGGGAACACACCCAGGCGGGCAGGCGGACGGGAGGGGGGGGGCTGTTTGGCTCTGTGGGGAGGAGGGGCCCCCTGCCAGCCCTGGGCAGGAGGGACTGGGTAGGACTGGTGGCTTTGTGGAGCCTACGGCATGCCCCCTAATACTATAGGGACTGGCAGCTCAGTTCTGCTGCCTTGGCTGGCTTTGAGTCAGACAACTATTCAGCTCTTCTTTAGCTGGTGTTCCTAAGCATCCCTGTGTAGGCGAGGGCAATCCTCCACTGGGAAACACTGGTCCAACAGCTCGGAAACCCCCGGAAGGGCCGAGCCCCAGGCACGCACCTTGATGTTCCCCGTTAGAGCAGCCACTAGGCTGGCCATGGCGCCTCGTGCCACCTGCCCATGTGCTGGGCTTGGAACTGGGGTGGTAAGGAGCTGTGTGACATCAACCATGTGATCTACTGAGCTCAGGACGGGGCAGAAAGTAGATCCTTATTAAATGATAGCAACTTTTTATATAAAAGTGATGTCTGAGGGATTATTTTGTATCGTGCTGGGTCCTGTTCTACCCGAGTCTCACAGTAGCCCTCTGAGCTAGGTGTTCTTATGTTACAGGAGTGGAAATTCAGACTTCGAGAAGTTGAGTAAATTGCCACTCGTTCCTCAGCTACTTACTGGTGGGGCTGGACGCAAACCCGGGCAGTCTGACGCTATAGCCTGCTCTCAACAGCCACACGGTTTCTGTTACTATTACACCTATTAGCATATTGTCAGGGGATCTCAACCTCAGACTATTATTGGACAAAGAGGGCTACTCTTGAAGCATATAAAAGAAGTCGTGATCTTGTTTTGTGTTGGAGTATTCCTATAAAGACTAGGGAGACGGGGGTTGGGGGGGGGGAAGCCCAGAACAAAAATTAAAGTTAACAAATGATTAAACTTCTAAAAATAATACCAAGAAAGCCTCCTGACCCAACACCACCTGTTAATATAACACTCACCTGAGTCTGAGCGCTCTGCCTGACTTCACGCAGCCTCACTACCCAATGAGATGGCCGGAGCAGGCATCCCCTCCTACTTACCGATGGGGAAACCGAGACTCCCAGAGCTGGTGGGGTTCTTCAAGTCTAAGTGGCTTTACTTACTCTGAATAAAAATCACCAAAGTTTCTTGAGCGATTGCTTTGTGCTGGGTACTGCACTGTTCGTGTTATAATAATTAAGCAACAGTGTTCTGATGGACATGGTTATTTTGCCCATTTTGCAGTTGAACAAACTGAGGCCTAGAGAGGCTAAATAACAGGCCTTAAGACACACAGTTAGAGAGCACCCCCCGCTGTTGTTCATCACCATGCCTTAGTGGTCTTGATGGGGCTCAGATGAAGGGAACCAGTGAGTCTGCCCAGAGAACCTACGTGTGCAGCGCATCTGGGAGGTTCAGCATGCGGGAGACACAGACAGCCCTTGCCTTTGGAAGGCCACAGGCAATGGGAGGCAGAGGAAAAGGGCGTGAGATTGGAAGTGGCATCGACCTGGGTGATCCCAGCTCTGGGGCTCACTGGCTGAGTGATCAGGCCTGTTTTCCTAGCCCTGAGCTTTGGTTTCCTCGCCTGTATAGTGGAGCTACCATGACCTATCTCGGGGGATACGGTTGGATACGGTTCGCATGAAGCCTGGCGCTCGATCCTGAGATCTCACTATATGTCAACTGGGGAGCAGAAACACACGCAAAGCCAGCAGGACCAGGCAACACTTGTAAGTGCCTAACGTGATGTTCAACTTCAGGCATGGAAAGAATTTACTGGGCAGGCCGGGCTGGGCCATCAAGACAGGCTCACAGAGAGGGTGTGTCTCAGACTTGCCTTTGATGGGAAATTCACATGGGAACTGCAAGGAGCTGTGGACCACTGATTTCAAACAGTGACCTTACCATGACCTGTTCCCCTGGGGCTGGATCCTCTCCGAGCTCTACCTCCTTGAAGCCTTGGACTCTGTACAGAAGAAATGCCATGGGCCAGGCTGCAGAGGGGGAGAGGGCATGGTGCATTCAGGGCACGCTCAGTGGGCTGGAGAACAAGGTTTGAAGGCGCCCGGGCGTTCTGGGAGGGAAGCTGACGAGTGGGTGTGCAAAGGTCAGTCACGAGGGACCACGGGCTCCCAACATAGTTTTGTGAGCTTTCCTGAGAGTGTGTGAGGGTTAGGCAGGGAGTCGAGTTTCAGTGCGATGGTGACCAATCGTGGCAAATGCCACAGAGGGCGCAAGGGCTGAAGATAAACCATGGCTGTGGTCGCTGTGGACCAACGCAGTGACGCTGGTATGGCTGGAGACGGAAGTGAGTGGGACACGGGCCTCCAGGAGAGTTTCCCTGACCTGTTTTCTACAATAGTGAGCTAACTGTGCAACTGTCTTGATGATAAGCTGCTTCCAGCTGTGGGTGAGGGTTTACCGAATGCTAGTGCAACTGGATGGGAGTTATGGATTGCGTGTTTGTGTGCCCCCCATTCATGTTAAAGCTTGAACCCCCAATAGGAAGGTGTTGGGAGGTAGGGACTTTGGAAGGCAGTTAGGTCATGAGAGGTAGCCCGGAGGATGGAACTGGTACCCTTTGCAGGGATGGGGAACGTCTAGGCTGCATAAGGCCTGCGAAATCATTTGGTCTGGCTCTGCCAAGGCATTAGGGGTGAGTTCAATGTTTGACTAAAGCCCAGTCGGTAAGGCTCAGGGGTTGAGCGTTGACCTATGAACCAGGAGGTCACTGTTCAATTCCCGGTCAAGGCACATGCCCTGGTTACGGGCTCCATCCCCAGTGTGGGCTGTGCAGGAGGCAACCGATCAATAATTCTCTCTCATCATTGATGTTTCTATCTCTCCCTCTCCCTCATCAATAAAACAATCTTTATTTATTTATTTTTTTAAAAGTTTGACCAGGGGAGTTAAGAGATCAACTGCAGGACTTGTATGCATGCATATAAGCATAATCAATGGACACAAGACTTTGGGGGGTAGGGAAGGTGGGGGGAAGGTCAAGGGGAAAAAGTGGAGACCTATATAACACTCTTTGTAATACTTTAAGCAATTAAAAAAAATAAATTAAAAAAAAAGTTTGACCAAATATAGCAGGCTAAGATTTAAGCTGATAATTTCGTGTGGCCCTGGAATGATGTTAATAGATATCGAAGTGGCCCTGGGCAGAAAAAAGGACCCCACGCCCTGGCATTATAGGAAGGGACGTGGGAGAGCTTCCTTCCTCACGGCTGCCCATGTGAGGACCGATAAGGCGGCATCTGCACCCAGCAGGCCCTCCCTCAGCACTAGGCCTGCCCACCCTGGCCGTGGACTTCCCAGCCTCCGGAACCATGAGGAACACAGGTGTGCGGTTCAAGCCACCGTCCACGGGCTTCTGCTCCCACAGCCCAAAGGGATCAAGACAGCGGGCTTGATGGACGCGGCAGAACAGCTCTGAGCAGAGTCCATGGCCAGTCTAGACAGACCCGTGGGTTTTCTGGCAAGCCCTGAGTCTTGGCGGTGAAGAGCAAATACATCAAAATGTAGGTTTCCTTCGCCTCAAATTTGATAATTGATAATCTGAAGGTCTTCTCCTCCCACTGCCTGCTGGTTTCTTAGTAAAATGGCCCACACTCAGGGCCGCCCGGAAGCTCTTGTCGTCAAACCTCCCCAAGCCCCCAGCCTTGTCCAAAAGATGAGCTCGGCACAAAGGCAAACACCAGGCAGGTCAGCAGCTCGATGAAAACTTGTTTTCCTCCAGTGGGCTTCGTCACAATGGTCCAGATAACTGGCAAACAGCCCTGGGCCATCCCATGGAATCGAACCCACTACCCCTCCGTCCACGGGCGGACGCTCTAACCATTGAGCAACACTGGCCAATCTTCCAGGTCTATTTTGTTGCCCTTCCCCCTCCAACCTGCCTTCCCGCGTAACAGAAATGTATGCCTACGGCCTGGGTTGGATTCTGACTTCACTTTGGCTATTGGAAGTTGCGCTGGTGCTTTTATGAAGGGACCAGTCTCGGGAGGGAGCAGGGGGACAGGAAGGCACACACGCGTGGAGGCATCTACGAATAAAGCACTTTATTCACCAGGGCGTGAGTACAACAGAGATGCGGGGGACAGCGCGGAGGGGAGAGTGCTGTTGCAACAGGAGTGAGGAGAAGGTCGGGGCCGTAGGCACTGCCCCGGGGGCCGCCGGCCACCTCTGCAGACCAGCACGCGGCACTGGGGGTGCGGACGGACACCCACTTCCACGGGGGACACGACACATCTTTGACACAGCACATCTTCCAAATGGTTGCTTCCATAGCTCAGGAAAGGGGAGGGGGGGCAGGGAGAACAGCAGACCTTCCAACACTTGGGAAAAATCCCACACACCCCACCGAAAAGGAAAGAATTGGGAGAACTTCAATGCAGGATTGCCTGCAACTCACAGAAAACACACACATTCATCACAGAAACCCCCAAAAACATCGGTTTCGTGGCATCGTTCTCTTCCGCAGGGTGAAGACACAGGCCGAGGCAAGTGGCTCAGCGCCCTTTTGGATGTTGGCGCCGGCAGGACCATCGCCTCCTACCTCTGGCGAACAGGCTCAGAAAGGGACTCGGAGAGGCTTCGGGGAAGAATTTCACTTGATGACAACCTCCGTCCAGTGACGCTAAGCATCAGGAAAGGTTGGGTTTCGTGAATTTTGCTGTGTCCATAAATATCGGTGAACAAGCCTCTTGCAGCTTAAACGGCTCCCCTCCCTCATTTTTCTGAGCTTGCCGTGAATTAAACTTGCCCAATAAAAACACAAAAATTCCTACGCAAAGCGGGTCACCATCTCCCCCCCCCCCCCCCCCGTTTCCTGGGCGGCAAATGGAAGGACAGTGATTTCTCTCTTCAGTGCCAAAGTGAGAGTTTCTCCTTCGTTTTACTGTAACACAGTCGGGTAGCTCCCTTCACGTACTAAGCCGGGCGCCACTGCAAATCTCACCTGCAAAGGAATCTCTCTTTCTGGGTAGAATGTTCTTCGAACAGGAGCGCTAAGGGGTGAGTTCTAGGGCATTCTGAGGAGCACTTGGTGTGCCAAGGGAAAATAATTTTAAAAAGCAGCTGAAATCCAGGCTGGCTTAGGAAGTGCTGATCCAACAGCGGCCAGCAATACAAAAGAGTGATTTGTAAAAACGGGGCCTGCCGCAGAGGACAGAGGGCTGGGGACACAGAGGTCAGGTCCTCCCACCCTCACGCATGACATCAGAGGGAAAGCCCTGTGGGCCCGCCCCTTCAGCACACAGGAGGGCTGCTAACACCAAGTTTGCCATAAAAGAGTTTTTAGAAAGACCTACTGAGTCCAAAGTGGTGAATTTGAATTTTGTAAACTAGCAAAAGCAGGTACATTTTATCTAATCATCTGAGAAGCAATTCTTTAGAAAAAGGCGCTTGCTTCCAAGTGTAAAGAAATTAGGTGGCGGTTTTATAAACGTTTCCAGACAAGAACGTCTCCCAGTGCAGGGGATGGGCATGATCTGACCGCGAGGGCAGGGGCTGCGAAGCGCTGCTGCAGCCTCCCCTGGGGAGGGTTAGCTCAGCTGGGAAACCGTGGAACTGGGAGCGGGCAGGGCGACCGAGGGCAGGGCAGAGAAACATGGTTTCTTTTGTTTTTGCACCTTCTTGGCCGTAACGCCCTCCTCCGTCCTCCGTCCCAGGTCGCAGAGAACGGCCGTTTCTCCTGTTATGGGAGGAGCTGCATCCTGAAGGTCTCATCACTGAACCCAACCACAATGCAGAGGCAGAGCTGGCGGTGCAAGGGTATCCCAACCCTTTACGCCTCATCGTACATCATGCGGGGGCCTGCCTGGCAGGCTGGCTTTTCTGGAAGAATCTCTAAAGGAAGCACTGCTGTTCCCGGCGCCATCGAGGCCTCCCCCCCACATGCTCGGCGCTGAAAGAGTCGGAAGGAAGCCCAACGCGCAGAGATGTAGCCCTTGTGTCACCCCAGGGAGGCTCGCCAGGTATGATCCCACCCCCGACGTGAGCCATCCCTGCCCCCGGGACTGTTCACGGGGGATGTGTATATGCCGTGCAGGGCGGGGTTCAGGCAGAGGAGATGGACCCCGCAGGGGCAGGGGCAGCGGCCCGTTTCGCACAGCAGACAGTGTGGGAGCCCTTCACCAGGTTGGCAGTCAGAAGCAGGCTGCCTACGGACCAGCCCTCCGGCCGGAGGCTTCTGCGGGGAGGGGAGCCAGGGAGCCTGCTCTGTGTTAGGGTTCGATGCCCGCTCTCTCCAGAGCACGGCATGGCTCTGCTTAAGGAGGCTACTGGCATTCAGGGGCGATGCCTATCTGCCTGGCATGGTTTACATTTGCCAACACACTTGAGATGGAAAGAGGCATTGCTGTCTCCCAAGGCAGACGCAAACCAAATTCCAGAGACCAAAAGCAACATTGAGTGAGTGGGAACAGGTTCTGGGCTCAGCTCTTCAACCACCACTGCAGCTTCTCCTCCGTGGATAGCTGATCTGCATGTGCACGGGACAACACTCATTAACCGGTGAAAACACGGGGGGCCCTTTGTCGACCCCACAATGACAAACACTCTCTCCACCCGCCCAGCGCTGGAGGCCTTGCTATTATCGATGGTGGCAGGGAAACGCCGGGAATACACGGTGGTCCCCGCCTTCACCCTTTGCCAGAGCAAAGCGAGGACTAGGACACGGGCTGCCAATTGCAGGCGAGGGCGGAGAGAAGAGGGGGCAGCAGAAATATCGGATGAAGCAGGAGGCAACAGATATACACCAAGGGCCAGAACCGCACACTGCAGTCTGGCTCCAGACCCAGGACCAGACCTGCGCAGGTCCACCCTGGCGGAGCCGCCTATAAAATAAGTTAGAAGGCCCCGCGTGTGTGGGTGCGCGCACACATGGGGTCAGCAGTGCCGAGCAGGGAGGAGAGCTAAAAGGCCACGGGAACTCCGTCTCAGGCCATCTACCTGGGAGTTGCAGAGACTTCAAACAGCAAACCATGCCTTTCCGTAGCCGACTACTGGAAAGACTTGGGAAACCACCAGAACCAGCGTGGGCGAGATTCGATCCAGCGGATGCCAGGTGCAGAGCGGAGGGTGGGAACTGGCATCGGGAGGGCACAGGATTTTTTTTTTCAAGCGTGCCATGTTCCCTGGGCAAGAATCACCGAACAGCATGCACCTGTGCCAACTTAGAGACGGTTTTCCCCTTTCTTTTCTTTGCCAACGGGGGACCCGCATGAATCACACTCTCTGAAGCAGAAAGCAAGGGAGGGAGCTTTTCCTGTCATTCATTTTCCCTTAAAACTAAAAGAAAAAGCTGAGTAATTTGCAAACCGGGGCCTGGATGACAGTGGAGAATGAGGAGCTTGTTAAAAATGGCTCTGGCTGCTACGCAGCCCACCCAAGTAGCCACCGGGTTCCCATTCGGGGTTCCACCCCACAGGAGCAGAGCTGCCCGAGGCCGGGGCGAAGGGGTGTGCAAACGGCTGCTACCACGTGGCCACGCCCCCCAGGCTCTTCTTCCCAGCCACACGCTACATCATAAACATACGCAGACTGGGCATGGCGACAGCTGCTTGCTCCATGTGGCATCCTAAGGGCACTTGCTGGCTCTTACCCAGACAGTGAGCACTATGGCTGGACAACAGTTAAAGGGAAACCAGAGAAGGTGACGTGAAAGGTCACATGTGAACGCTGCTGTCGGGTGTGGGAACATAGCGTTCTCTGCCCCATGGCTTCTTGGCAAGTGTTGCCGTTGGTCGGCCCAGGATTTGGCTTGTGGGTGTTTTAACCAGATTTCCCCCTTTTGGTTGTTGCTGAGGGGCAGTCGTTTGCAAACGCTCCAGGCCAGTTCAAAGCTTAACACAACATCGTATGCGTCACCGCCGTCGGCAGTCCTCTTTCTAATTGCGTGTCTACATGTGGGACTTAGAATAGTCTCGCGTGGGACTTAGAAGAGTTTTGCTCTTTTCTTCATGTCGTTGCGTCTCCAAAGAGGTAACTTGTCAAACTCCTGTATGGACATTCCGAAGATTTCCCGAAACACTTCCGGGGCTAGGTGGCGCTGTGGAGGGAGAACAGACTGTGGTCAATCCCGATGCCCACACAGCGGCCGTGGGTGCTGCTCTCCAGTTTACAAGGCATCATCCTGAAGAGCAAGGCAGAATGAAGGAAGAGGAGCACGCCCCTAAGGCTTGTTAGCAGGCACCGCACCTCGTTCTTCCTTACCTGGTTGGCCACGTGAGGCACCCTGCCCTCCAGACAAAGGGGCTGGCGCAGGACTAACGATTATTATAACAGCACTGAATGGCGATGGACATAGGAAGGTGGTTTATTGTGCTGGAGGGGACTCTACTTCAGGTCCTCAGGATGCTGAGAAGATGCAGAGAAAATGGGCCATGGCAATAAGAAAGCCAGAGAGAGACTTGCAAAGTGGGCCGTGGGGAGCCCAGGCTTCCTCCTGGCTCAGCCAGTGTTGAGGTGGATGGATGCCTGGCCTACGACAGAGAACTTCCAACTGCTGTCCCTCCCAGACATGTTCTTAGGATACAAGAGCCTTGAGTCTCTGTGCCAGGCTGACCTTGTGTACAAAGGTCCAGCCTTTTGTCGGGGAAAAGGAGGCATTCTTTATGAGGCTGGCAGCCGGGGCCTTTAATTAAAGTCATTCAGATGGAAAAATACAAAGATCAGTCTCCGTGTCTAAGGAGGTCTTGGGAATGTGTACTCAGATAACCCTCAGCAAGGAATGTGGAAGCAGCCGGGGAAACCTGCTCATACAAACCTCTTTGTTGAGCGTTCCCGCCCCTCTCTACGAACTCAGCTGAGGCTGGGGAAGGAGGGAGCTGGGACCATCGGAAGGGGGATGAAGAGTCCACTCTACACCACTAGCCATAATTACGGCAATACCAAGTTCCCAAAGAAAAGGACTAAAATCATACCGGGTTCTTCTGAGTGGGGGGTGGGGGGTGGGAGAGATGTATTGAATACTGATCTTTTAAGTATAAATGTGGCTTTTCTCCAAATAAATTCTACCTACATTATGAGTTGATCCTTTAATTTTTTTATGTTTTTTTTGCCTTAACAGAAACATCTCCCAATTAGGGGAAAGTTGGAAGGAATGCCCAGGAAGCTGAAATTGGGACTAGATTTTCATTTATTTACCTCCAGCCTCGTTCTGTCCACATCTCTCAGGATTTTGTTGCGCCCTCTGTTGGTCACCATGAGCATTTCATATGGAAATATCTGAGAAGTGAAGACAAACATCTCTTCTAGAACAGCGTGGATCATTTTATTAGCAAACAGAATCGACCGAAGCTCTAGGACTCCCCAACAGAGCTCCTAAGATTATAATGAGGACCTCGGAAGTGCCAGGTTCTTACATGTGCCCCATAGCCCCCCGGTGTCCTATGCAGCCTGTGCTTTTGTGGGGGGTTCTGTTGTGGGGAAGAAGACACATGTGTCATATCCTGGGGATGAAAATAAACATCGGAAGAGAACTGGATACGTGTGTATACTCTTTAACAATCTTCTTCTAAAACTGGCTTGTGAATCCACGAAGCCAGGCTGACCCAGAGCAGTGTTCTGGTGGATGACACACTGAGCCAAGTCCCCAGGGGGCATGGCCCTTGGACACCGCTGGATCTGGGGCAACCAGCTGTCTCAGTTTGCCCGGGACCGAGGAGGGTCCTGGGAGGCAAGGTTTTCAATGCAAAAACTGGGAAAGTCCTGGGCAAACTGGGATATACTGGTCATCCCATATGCAGCAACCTGCCAGGCTCCCCGCACACTGGGCGTGCCTTGTAGGTTCATGGCAGCGGCCACATGAGTGCTGAGGCCCCAGGAGACCCGCTGGCACTTCCTGTGAGCACGTGGCAGCACATGCAGTGAGGCTACTGACTCGGGGTGACGAAACGAGCCAGATGGCAAAGTGCTTTTGGACATGGCTTGCCTAGGGCACCACTAAGGATGGTGAAAAGTCAGAAAAGCAAGTGTCTTCTAGGATTACCTCCCGGCTAGGCATCCCCATGGGGGAGGGAAGGGAGCAGTGCACTTGCCTTTGGTTCCAACATGTTGGGCATAGACACTCCACGGTCCATTCTCATGCCAGGCATGTGGCCATCCGGGAGGGTCTGCAACAGAGAAGCTGGGTCAAGGAGGAGCCCTTGGCTGCATGGGAAGCTGGAGGCCTCTGTGGGCTCCCAAATCCTCCTGATTGGACCTCAAATCCTCTTCACCGTTTGAGAGATGCCATCTTAATCACCACAGGCACCTTAATCACTATAGGCATCTTAATCACCACGGGCATCTTAATCACTATGGGCATATCACCACGGGCACCTTAATCACCACGGGCACCTTAATCACTTTGGGCATATCACCATGGGCATCTTAGTCACTATGGGCATATCATCATGGGCATCTTAATCACCATGGGCATCTTAATCACCATAGGGGGCCTTCCAAAATGAGATCCTTGCTGCACAAGAGCAGGACCACTGCTATTTTCTAATCAAGTTGGGGAATAGCCTGGCTGAACTGTAGTGACTAGTCCCTGAGTGTAGGCTCCAAGCATGAAAGCATATGGGATATAAAAAAGATTTACAAAGTTCATGATTGTTAATTCCTTATGTTTCTTTGCATATTTTTCCTTTACTCATTCTCTGTCATAATTTTTAAGGTTTAGGTGCTAGGAAAAAAGGGATGGTACTAAACATCTCTTTCTTTTTGGCCATAAACCAAAAAGGTCATTAGTTTGATTCCCCGTCAGGGCACCTACATAGATGGGGGTTCGATCCTCAGTCAGGAGGCAATTGATGGATGTTTCTCTCACATCTTGATGTTTCTCTCTCTCTCTCCCTCCTTCCCCCTCTTTCTTTCCCTCTCCTCTTCTGTCTTTCTAAAATCAATGGAAAATACCCACGGATGAAGATTTAAAAAAAAGGGAAATACGCTGTACATGGGCGGACCCTGATGCCGACCCACATCCCCCCGAGAGAGGACTCTTTAGCATGACAGTGCTCCGACACTGGCCTGGCTCCTGCCACGGCCCCCGCCTGTGGGGACAGTGGACCTGTGCACAGGCATGCCTGCTCCCCTGGCTTCCTACAGCTGTGGACTAACAATTCCACAGATCAACCCAAATCAGCATCTTCTCAACAGAAACCCTTCCCGGGAGCAGCAGCACACATCTGGATTGGAACATGGCTGTCCTGCTGGTGTGGCCAACTCAAGAGGGAAAGTGCTCCGTACCTGGTAGTCTGCAAAGAGAAGAAAAAGGAACCGTCAGCCGGGAAACACGGAGACATTCATACCGAGACTGTGTCCTGTTGCAACTGCCCAAGCATTTCCCAATGACCATGTTCGCTCCCTGCTCTGGCGCTCTGTACGGACGGAACACAGTGCCCATCTGTCTGCCTCCCTGAAGCCAGAAATGCCTGCTTGGGTTTGAGTTATCAGTTAGACACCCTTTTCTTGCAGAAGTTTTTCTCGGCACCATGAAGGTGTTTCTGCCTTCTCTCTGCATCTCCAATCATAGCATTTATCACATAGAGCTTCTCTCTCATTCTCACTTAGCGCATGCATTTTTTTCCCCGTTAAAATGTATTTTATTGATTTTTCACAGAGAGGAAGGGAGAGGGATAGAGAGTTAGAAACATCGATCAGCTGCCTCCTGCACAACCCCCACTGGGGATGTGCCTGCAACCAAGGTACATGCCCTTGACTGGAATCAAACCTGGGACCCTTGAAGCCACAGGCTAACGCTCTATCCACTGAGCCAAACCAGTTAGGGCAGCGCATGCATTTTTTAAAAAATGTTTTCATTGATTTTTTAGAGAGAGAGGAAGGGAGAGGGGAGAGATAGAAACATCAACGAGAGGGAAACAGCAATCGGCTGCCTCCTGCACACCCCCTACTGGGGATTGAGCCTGCAACCCAGGCATTTGCCCTGAATAAAAATTGAACCTGTGACCTCTTGGTGCATGGGACAATGCTCAACCCACTGAGCAACACCAGCCAGGCTCAGCTGTATGCATTTGGAAGGTAGGCCCATCCACCACTGTATCTTCAAGGGTCTGAGTGCTCAGCAGAAGTGATTACAAACTTGCTTCTTACAAACTCGCTTCTGGACTCACGTCACTAGAGATCCTTTGAGATGTTAACAAATGCTCTGCTACCTCACAGAGTGTGGGTGAGATCCCACTTCAGAATGTAAGGCAGCATGAACCCAGCTAACGTGCTTGTCATGGCACAGCCTGTGCTTGACGCCAGCCATGGTCAGTCAGTGTGGCCACAGCACCCTTACCTCGTGCTCCCCCGCTGACGTCCCCATAGCTGTTGTACTGAGCAAAGTCTGTAGAAACAGGCTGAAAACAGAAAAAACAGTATTAGAAAACCGACTCCATAGTGATCATTTGGGAGTCAGGTGAAAAGGAAGGATTTGCAAAACTTAAGAATTCTTCCCAAACTGAATTCCCAGGCCCTCACAATTTTTCTTCTACTTCTTCTACTTTTGTGAGATCTCTTCATTTTTGGCAGTACAATCAATGCCGCTATTCAGGAGGTCCTTGGTAAGCAAGTACCTCTTGCTAATACATAATAAAACGTCTTTCCACACAGTCACACAATTACATTTATTCCATGTGCTGTGGGGAGGGAGGTAACAAAAAGCTTTCCTATATATTTTTTTAAATATTTTTAAATTGATTTTAGAGAGGGGAAGGGAGAGGAATAAGGAGATTTAGAGATTGATGAGAGAGAATCATCTATCAGCTGCCTCCTGCATGCCCCCTACTGTGGGGATTGAGCCCACAACCTGGGCATGTGCCCTGACCAGGAATCGAACCGTTGCCTTCCTGAGCCACCGCAGCTGGGCTTTCACAGATAAATATTTTACAGCAGAGATAAAGGCTCAAATAATTGTGTTTTGCTTGATTGCAGGGATATTTGCCACCCTATTACTTAACCCAGTCTTTCCATAAATTTACACAAGCTATTCTGTTATCCAAAGTCAATTTCCTTTTCTTTCAATAGAAATATTTTGCCCGTAATTCCAAGTGATTTACCAGGAGATCAGGGAGATTACAGTTTTCATTATGTGCTAACGCCGAGATCACCGAGTCAGTGGTATTCTGGCGATACGTCAGCACTTCAACCACAACCGACTCAGAAGGGATTGATGGGGAAACCTTACCCGGTGAAGCCCGTTTCTTCCATAGCCTGGGAGAGACGAGGTTTTGGAAGACAGCATGTGTGAAGCTAAGTGAGAAAGAGGTAAAAAGGCAACTGTTAGGAAACAGGAAGTCCCATTCTTCAAGGAAATTGGCAGTGTATCTTCTACCTTGCCGAATAGAAGATTTAGAAAAAAATAATCCAAATAATATTGGGCTGAAATGTTCACAAAACACCAGCCTATTAGGTGATGCAGGGAATGGGTGGGGGGTGATATTACGGAGGAGGGGCGGGGATTCTTTACCTCCGAGTCCTCGATACAAGCCTAACAACTCTTATTATTTCCATTTTGCAGAAGAAATAGGGGCCAAGGAAAGTTAAGTATCTTGTCAAGGTCACTCAGCTTGTGAACAGCTGAGCAAAGAGTTGATGCATCAGCCCATCCTCAGGTGGTACGGTGGCAAACACTGACCCAAAAGTCAGCCATGGAAGTTCCCCGTCGGATTGGACTCCTGGGAGGCCTGGGAAGGATGCCTCACGGACGGCTGGGCTTTGGGCAAGGCAGACCTGGGCCTGAATCTGGGTCTGCAACTCAGTGCCTCTGTATGTCTGGGCAAGTACTTCATCTTTTGAAGTCTTCACTTTCTGACCCACATGGATATAGTGCTTTATATTCTCACAGAACATAATCGTGGAGTTGATTGGGACTCTGAAGATTAGTAACCACCCAATCCAAGGTCAGTGCCAGGCAGGCATCTGAGAGGTAGCAGGGCGCCCCGTTGAGGCCGTGGGCTCTGGGGTTATACTTGCACTCTTAAATCCGGGTTCTGCTAGCTATTAGCGATGTGACCTTGGGTAAGTTACTCAAACTTCTTATACCTGAGCTACAAAATTGGGATAATAATAATATTACCTACTTCACTGGCACGTCATGAAGAGTATGTGAGATAATGTTTAGCAAATATGCCTGCAGACGGGACACACTAAACACATTTCTAAAGGAACCAGAAGGGGAGAAAAGCAAGCACTAGTTCAGAACATGGGAGGAAAAATCTTGTGGGTTAAGAGAATTGGCTTTGGATAAATACAAGCAGGGGACACTATCCTGATATATCCAATATGTAAGTAATGTCTTTCAAAAGTGTCAAAAACAACACCGTGAGTCTTCAGCTTTGTACTGAACACATTAATGTAAAATCACAACGCTTAGAAAGTCTAGTTCGTGCTCTCCTGTTCTCTCTAAGCATTCCCTTCATGCTGCCTCCCTCCTCATGACGCTTCTAACCTGACCCTTTGTGTCCTTAAGGTCCTTCCTCAAAGGGCTCCCCACTTGCAGCAGAAAGGAAACCCACATTTAAGGAAGAGCCGTGACATGCCTATAAGCTACGTTGACATGGGATGGGTTTCCCACACTTGCTTCCCTGGAAAACACACTGCGGGTTCCACCAGAAATGTCCCTGCCTCTCCCAGGCATCAAGGCCGGTGCCTTGCAGGCAGGTGGCTGGCTGTCGGCTCTGGGAAGCTGGTGGGTCTATTCTCACCTGAGTTGATGGGAGAATCATAGCGGCTGGCTGACAGGGCTGCCCTCTCCCGGCTCTCCCTCTCCCTCTCCATCTCTTCCTTCAGGATCAGCTGCCCCAGGCCTGAGTTGAGCTATTCATAAAGACAAGAAACACGAAGGGAAGCCCACAGTTACTTTCATGAAAAATTTCTTTTCAGAAGGTCCTGTGAGAAGTGCTGACTCGGGCAAAGCCTGGATGGATAGTCTCAGAGGCTGGTGGTGCCTCTGGAGCTCAGACAGGTTTTGGACGTTGAGTCCTCAGCCTCTTCAATGTCAAGGCTGGCATTTCCCTGTCAGGCTCCACGTCGAAGGGTGTTCTCCCTCCCTCGCTATCCCCCAAAGTGCAAGCAGGTGACCTCAGCAGGCATGTGTGAGTGTGGGTGGAGCTTTGATGTAGGAACGGGACATTGGGAATGGTAGCCTTTAAAAAGAAACGACAATGATTTGTTTAAAAACAAGGAAAAGAAAAAGTAATACCTGCTCATTTTAGAAAACCCAGAGTAACCCATAACCCACTACTCAGAGACACCCATTTGCATTTTGGTTTATATCCATTTAGTATGTTTTAGGCACATATTATATAAAACTGGGATCATGCTATAAATGCAACTCTGCATCCTATCTTCATATAACTCATACCATGTGCATTGCCCATGTGATTAAATATCTTTGGAGATTGTCATTGGAAGGGATTCATCAGTTCCTCATTGGAGGGAGAGTTTATCACATGCCCTGGCCCCTCTACCTCAGGCTATAATTGCCTTTCTATTGATCTTCGGGATGCTGTAGGCCCATGTGAGCGGAAGCCCATGAGGGCCTCTTAGAGGCAGTCTATTTCATCTCCTCTCTCCTGGCCCAGATATACACACAAGGTCCCATGAGTCCTGAGGGAAGACTTGGAGAAGGCTCAACACCAAGGGAATCCCTTCAGGAGAGCCTGCAAAAGGGCAGGAAGGTGTTGAACAACCTGGTGTTCACCTGGCTCTGCTTGGCCCTTCTGCATCCTTTCAACACAGGTACCACACTCACATGCCCGCACAGGATCTCACTCTCCTTGCAAAAGCCCACACCATCACACGGCCCTCTGACCTCCAGCCTTCAGGTCACCTCTTCCAGAACCCACTCAGTACTCTGTTGTATTACAATCACTAGAAGCAAGCCCTTGAGGGCTGAGACCACTTTGTGCTCATCTTGGTGGCTTGCCCATAGTAGTCACTCCAGAAATATGGATGGGAGAGAACCGAATTGAAGACTGCAGCGAAGTTGTTTAAGGACCAACCTTCATTAATTGCTCTTCCTGAAGCTGCCGGCGTCTCAGGAGTTCCTCATCGTCTTCCTCTCTGCCACTAGATCTGCGTCTCATGTCAGCTCCTAATTCCACAGCAAAGACAACTTCTCACATTAGCCGCACAGCAGGGGCAATGGATGGGACTAGTGCACCTGGGCTCAACTGGCCAGGCCGCCAAGGTTGGCAGTGGTCTTGACCATGAGTGAACAGCACCAGGAGAAAAAGGAGCCTACCACCAACTCAGTGCTACTTGGCTGCTTTCTCCAGACAGCGGGTCTGTTTGATAAGCAGGTTGAATGTGGGATTCGGTGAAGCCTGGATTTGGGCCTCCCGATAATTGGTCTGCTCAACTAAAGTTCGGGTTTGCCACTGCGATGGGACTGTGATGGGGTCTGAGTCCTCCCTGGTTAGAGCTCTTGGTAGTAGGTAGGAGGAGCATCTACACTTATTTCAACGTCCCTGAGGTCAATTTTCAAATAGAGAAACATCTAAATTCATCCACGTGCTTTTAAATAGTCACTCTCTTATGATAAAGGCTTAAAATATTATAGTGTCCTCTTCTGCTGAATAGATAGGTCGCCATAATAATATCACCCTGTCTTCCACCCTTAATAAACTCAATAACAAGTATGCTTTTTATTCAGGATGGGTCTCTAATGCTTCCTTTTTCTCAGCCCTTTGAAAAATGATGATTAAAAAGCTTTCTACTGATCAAAACTTAATAAAAATGCTCACTACAGCAATAGAGCTAAAAAGTCACTTACTTTGGTACAGTATAGCAAGTCATGTACAATGTTTAAGCTTCCTGGTAAAGGGGTATAGAGGGTGGAAAGGAAGAATCTGTCTAAATGGTTGGAAAATTAAGATAATGAGTGTTTTTTTCTAAATTGCTTGGATTAATCTGACTGTGGGAGGAAACAGGAAAGCTTGCTAATCTAATCAAAACAAACCTTAATCGTCTCAGTTTTTCTTATTTTGATTAATGGGCCAGAAATTGCCTTCATTTTGGAACCCCAAAGAGCTTTAAACTATCTAAGAATGTCAGCTGCGACAACAAAATGTTAATTCTTCTGGCCCTTTTGGGTCTGGCTGCGGTAGAAACCCCAGAAAGCAACGTGATTGAACTGGGAACCTCAAGGTCCCCACGAACTGCCTGGCAGAGAAAAGCTGCTATGATTGGCTCTTAGTTCCTAAAATCATAAAAGTCAAGGTGAGCATTCTCTCTTTATATTGATAAAAATGAATAAACACAAGTGTGCAAGAATCCGCTACATCTCAAGGCAACATCATGTAGAGAATACTTCTGAGTGATGAGCCCAAGATGGATTTCCTTCGACTATTTCTATACATATAAATTGCTTTAAAACCTACGTATAGTGCTTGTGAAAGTTATTCTAAACGTAAATTGATAAAAAATAGCATGAGGAAACCAATTGGGAAATTTTGGAAAATTGAAGGCCTTTTAGGTTGTCAACCGAAATGTGATAAGATAGTCACATGTGTAAGTCCAACTCACTGAACTTTTAGTATTAGCGTCTGAGTTGGTTTACTATCACTTTTTGGGCCAAGTGATTTCACCACTGACAAAACAGTAAAGAAAGACACAGACACAATTCTAAAGCACACATCTGAGGTTCAAAGCAAAGAATGAAAGAGCTGAAATGTGACATCGGAGCACAGAATCATGGAAGTGAAGGATGTACACTCATGTAACTTTACACGCGTGATTTCAGAAGGCGTAGCTCTGTAGTAGCCCTCCGTAGACACGGAGAACACGATCTCGTAAGGAAAGTGGAAGTGCTTCAGGGTTAAGATGGGCTGTTAAGAGAACTGCAATTACAAGCAGAAATAGTCTAAAACAAGCTGGAAAGAAGCCATGCTCTGTGGACCCTCGGTTAATTCACCAGCTGACTTCTAATTATATAGAACAACGTTCTTGCCAAGAGGCTTTGATTCCATGGCATTCAAAAGAGTTACCAACTTAGTAGTAATGACTCCGAGGGTCCGTGCGCGTCAGCTGTTTTAGACCAGCTCTGCATTTTGGTGATTTGGTTAGAGCAAGGCTCTGGTGATGGGGTGTTGGTAGCTTGGAAGCATTTTGCACACACATTAATACCGCGTTAGTTCTTCCCACTTGTCTACCTCTTCTCGGTGGTACTTTTCTTAAAAACCTGGCATGTTTTTAAGCATTGCACTTTGAGGTCTCCTAGCAACCTGTCCATTTGGCTTAGCTGTAACAGTCGCATACCTACGGCGGCAAATGAGGGGGGACCAGGCCAATGGTCCGTCTCAATCTTTGGGATCTCGCTGGGGTCTGGCGCCTGCGCTGCTGGGAACTTGGAAAACTTGATGATGTCTTCTGCAGATTTGCTCTGGGCTGCCAAGGCAGCTGCATCTAGGCGGAATCAGGGGGAGCTTAGCTACCGGTCTGCAAGGCCGTGGTGGTCAACCCACTCATAGGGTCTTGTTCTCTGGCAAACGTTTCTACTCCAGACAGCTTTGCTTATTGCCATTATCAATCCATCACCCGGTCAGTGGTGCCCAGTGAGAGCTCGGCTCGTCGGATGCTCCACCAGAAACAAAGCTTCATTTTACACCTGTTCTACATCTGCTCTGGAGCTTGCTATCCAATACTAGCAACGTGGCAATCTACTTTACATTAAGAAACAGCCCTCGCCGGGTTGGCTCAGTGGATGGAGTGTCGGCCTGTGGACCAAAGGGTCCTGACTTCGATCCCAGTCAAGGGCATGTATCTTGGTGGCAGGATCCTCCACGGCCTGGGCCCTGGTTGGGGCTCGTACAGGAGGCAACCAATCGATGTACTTCTCTCACATCGATATTTCTGTCTGTCTTTCCCTGTCTCTTCCACTCTCTTTTAAAAAATCAATGGAAAAATATCCTTGGGTGAGAATTAAAACAAAATTAAATGGAAAAAAAAATTTTAAACTAAAATCCAGTTCCTCAGTTGCACAATTTAAGTGCTCAATAGCCACATGTGATTTAGTGCCTATTGTATTGGACAACAGTTATAGAACATTCCCATCGTCCTAGAAATTTCTATTGGGACAAACTCCTAGAGCAATTAGACATCTGAATTAGTCACTTGAAATTAAAGAGCTGAGTGAAAAGCACGATACTGTCATCTGACTGCAGTGGTTAATCATAAGCGGGCTGGCTGGCTTTGTCATTTGGCTTCTTAGCCACAAAAATACTGCTCCAGCTCATTGTAATACTTCTATATTAGATGGGGTGTCCCCTCAAAATGCACACACGCCCTTCAAGTAATGATAAAAGCAGTTAAAATGTTCATTTGAGCAATGTGTGAAAGTGTATACACATTGTTTTGGGGGCCCCTGTACGTAGGTCCTTGAGTCCTAGGAGACATGGGAAAACCCACTTCCAGCTGCAGGGACTAGCGCGGTGACTTATGTTGGCTGCGCTCTGTTTTGTCCGAGGGCCTGCACACACAAGTGAATCACCCAACTTTAAAACACAGGGGCCAGGCTGGCAGCAGCAGGCCCGCACAGGGCTCCTGACGGCTCTGCTTAGAGGAAGTGTCGGCAGCTTAGAGCCCCAAATCTAATCAGGGATGGAACGCAGCAAGCCAGGAGAAATGCTCGGGTCCTACTCCTGCCAAGTGACCTGGGATGTTACTAAACATTTAAAAACATTTATGTTGCTTTCGATAAAACGTCCTCTCTCCCAGGCTTGTTGAATCTGGATGCAATTCTCTGAACCTTCAGCTCCCAGTGCTCACTCTTACTGAACACTTCTGGGTATCCATTTGCTTAAGTGACTTGACCAAGGTCGTCCTCTGCAGTAATGAGGCACAGTGCCTTGGCCAGGTCTGGAACAGTGCTTCTCTGAATCATTAACCTCATGAGGAAAAAAAAAAATCAGGTTGGAAAGCAAAGCATAAACACCCTCTTCCTAAAGAAGAGCAAAATGTGTTAGTGTAGTCAAGGCCGAGTTCTGTATTACGCCCCCCCCCCCAAAAGTGTGCCTTCCTCTACACCTAGCATTTCCCAAATGCACCAGGGCAGACACCAGGTTTCGGGGGGACCCCTGCGTCTATTGCATGTGATGCCTGTTCTGCAGAATGTCCTTTGGGACGTGCTGCCTTGGGTGTGTTACTCTGATTAATTAATTAATTACAACGGTCTGAAAGGAAAGTCACAGTAAATTTCCAGAAAAGAAGCCAATTGATCCCTTCCCAATAAATCATCTAACATTATTCCACCTTTAGTCTTAATCATTTGGTTATTTTTGTTCAGAGAGGCAGGGCCTAAAGATTCCAGTATTTAAAAAGACTCTAAATGGATAAATCTAACTGAGAATCTTCTTCTTAAATTTTGGGGGAAAATAAGAAGCATGACTTCAAACAGTACTTACTCATTAGAATTGGTGAAGTCAGTAAACATTCACATGTTAATGAGTGGGTGACAAGACATTAAACCGTAAAAAACAAACAAAAAAACCCAATGTTAACAAACTTAAAAAAGCAAGCACGCGGTATAAACTATTAAATTAATAAAAAACAGAATGAAGAAAATCATAATTCCACAAACATTACAGTACATACATTCTCCTTTCCCCTCCAGAATGTAGGCCTAAACATATCCCCCTGTGCTTTTTTGACTTTGTTTGCTTTTCATGTCATCCTAATCCTTAAGGACTCATTGATGTCAACTAACTTTTAAAGGCAGCCTTCAAATTTCCAGGCATAATTTGTGTGTAATTTTTTGAAATCACTTAGAGACCGATCTTGGTGCTAGAGGAATCCATTCACAAAGATTCGTGGCAAATAAATCTCGAGAGACTTAATGGGGGTGGAGGGTGGGGAATGTGATCTGCACATAGGTGATTTCCTGGGCTTCAAAGTTCCATACTCCCAGACAAGGAAAGCACCAGTCTAAATCCACAGCAGTGATTCTTGGTTTGCAGGCATTTCACAGACAAACTAGCCTAACTCACAGATTTGAGAAACAGAGGGACAGAGGAATTGTGTCCATGACATCCTAAATCACAGAGCCATTGAGGCGAGGAGCTGGGACGAGGACCAGGACTCTGAGTCAGCATGTGTCCCATCCACTCCATCACGGGGCACAGATGTCTTCATGCTACAGAAGAAACTGGGGAACTGGACAGCCAAGCTGATATGGGCTTCGTCAAATTAATTTTTCTGGAAAGCTGGCTTTCACCGGTTTTAATTAGTTACATTGTAAGCTGATCAAAATAGTTATAGAGGTTGGTTAAATTATTAAACGGCAGAGAGAAAACAAACATGTCTTGTTAGGGTGTTTGTGAATTATGGTGTGGCTCCTCCTACCCATTCTCCATGAATGGCATGATACACGGTTAGGTGGGCTCAGAAATGAGCGAGGAGCTTCCTGACTACGCTAGGCCTCCTCCCTCTAGAAACCCCAATTTCACAATGTTTGCGTCTCAGGAGGACATCAAGGCACAATTCGCTGGGCACCCAGGTGTGATTCTTGAAAGCAGCAGCTGACAAGCCTTTCAGAGGACAGCAAAGAGAAGTTCAGCAGAGGCTGCTACTTAAAAGCTAACGCGGAGGAGAGCGGGTTTTACCATGCTGTTTGTAGATGGGTGGCTTTCGGTAAATGTTGATCCCTTGATCTGTGGAAATGAAAAGCAAAGGTGTGTGATTATGGGAACCAGTTCTGCGATGGGAAAAACAGAACAACCAAGAGGCAAACCAAACTGAAGACTCTTGAACAAATATAACCCAGACAGCAAACTTGTGTATTACAAAGAGTGGTGTCACTGGAAGCAGAAATTACAGGGATGAGCGAATTGCTATAACAAGTGGTATGAAATCCTTTGTAATACATCTTAGCATATAAAGAGATGTCATTGGTCCATGGGCCATTTATTTCTAATACACATTTCACTAAAAGTGGGACTAAAACAGGAAGAAATGCAAGCAGTGGAGTACTCTACAGTGAGGAAGACATAACCAGTTTGGGGAAAATCCCCAAAATGCTACTGTCTAGAAATTGAGCTGCCAGTAGATACCAGTGGCTCAATTTACTTCCCAACTAATGAATGGAGCAGTGGAAAGCAATGTAGAAAAATTAAGAGTAATTTCTTTAAACACAGAAACACTTTGTATGGGCAAAATTAGTCTGACGCACTACCAGGATGCTTGCCTAACTCCTAGCTTCCGTAAGCCAATTTTTGTTTTTAAAGACTGAGATGCCAAATACTATTCACATGTTTACACAGGACCCCATTTGATTATGCTGTCATCTCACTTTGAGCACAAATACTCAGGAAATGCCAAAAGCTTTGTTTCCCCCAGAATTTTGGGCACTGTATCTTAGTGTGGCATTCTTCATAAAAAGAAAAAAAAATGGGGGGGGGTGGCGCATGCTCAACTGTGCAACATTGATTTTCAAGGTTCAATGAAACTTTTAAAAAAGGTAACCCCAGCTTAGTGGAATGGATCTCAATGAAGTTTCATCTGTTTTATTAGGTCAGTTTGGAATGCAAAAGGAAAAACCGATTTCAGATCCCAAATACGTATACTAGCACGAACACAATGAATCATGTATTAAACCACTTTCAGGAACTAAGAGAAGCAAAACCATGTGCTTCCCGTGGAAAAGTGATGCCGTGATTTTGGATGGCCAATCGTGCCTTTCCAAACGGGGCTGGGCTTAAACATGACAACCTGGCGGGTTCTGGTTTTCCCAGTTCCAGGGGCCAGAGACTATTCGTGCTGTGACAGCAGGTGCTGCGACTGCAGAGCGACCACAGAGCGAAGCTGGCAGCACCACGCCTAACCTGCAAGATCCCTTTGCGGGCTCTGGGGGTGGTTAGTGAGGGATCCGCAGAAAGACCGTTTTACTCCGCTCAGAAAGGTCCATGGGAAGAGTCTCCACGTTGGAGACACAGGAAAAAGAAAAGCACTCAGTGTCACCGTGGCTCCATCTTTAGAACGAGAAGGTCACTGCATTGCCATTGCGCTAACTAGTCAATGACACCAAGCCACAGCGTGATATCGTAGCAGCCACCGAGATAAAGGTGAAATTAAAATTTTAGTAAAAACAACACAACTCAAAGCCTCCTTCCTTCACTCTCCGCCTCCCACACCCCTTCAAAAATAACTTGGGAAAACCGAACCCTTCCATATCATCCTGGCGTCTCACATATGACGTTTCTGAAAGGCCCCCCCTAGGTCAGGTCCTGCAATTTACGGTTTGTCAACTGTGCATCCCAATGTAAAGAGCATGAGCAATGGAGACGAGACAGAGGTGACAAGGCTACATTCTACACTGCGACAGGACACCATGACATAGACCGTGTCAGCTCCTACCTGGAACATGGAAATGTTTAGGGGCCTGAGCGTAAGTTGGAGTTAGAGGGCGGCTGTCTGGCCGGTGGGGGAGAGGGGAGTTCCGGCCGCTGGACGGCTCGTTGCCTCCAATGAGAAGAATGGAGAGAACAAAATGAGAGAAGGGACAGCAATAAAGGAAACCGAGCGAGCGTAATACAACTTCAAAACCACCAGTGGGGAGGAGGTACATCAAACAAGGAGGAACGGGATAAGCAAACTCAACGTAGTAACGCGGTTGCAAAGGGGGATAAGGCTGAGTTTCCCGAAAGAGAGGTTTGAGTTCAGGTCACGGTGGAAAAGCAGCGAGCAGCGAGGCGCATCATCCAAGGCACGTGGCTGAGCTGGGAGCAGGCAGGGCACTGATCGGAAAGGCTGTGGCGAATGGTTGTTCGATGGTTAGATCCCAAGCGGGTGAAGGAGTGGGATAAGCAACCCAAATACAAGCCTCCCAGGCATGATGACAGAGGCCGGTGGCTGGATTGCGTTTCTCTGAACGAAGGCTACGTCTGGGAGCCTCTGTGGCCACCCAGGCCTTGCCCTGAGCAACCCAAACGCCCTCATTGCAGCTTGTGTTTCTGTTTCCTCTTTGAAATACACCAGATGAGGCAGGCCCCTTTCTTCCAGGTACTGTGGGACCATGTAAACCTCTCTCCATCTTTCTCTACAGGGACGAGGCCCCACCCACACTAATAACTGCATCCGTGAAATACTGACTGGACGCCTGGGATGGCTGGGCCCTGAGCTGTAAGCGAGGACAAGTAGATGAAGGAGATTTAGTCCCTGCCCTTCAGGGGCCCAGAGTCCACCTAAGGAATCAGACTTAAGACACAGAAATATAATACCTTGCCATAGTATTCAGAGGCATATGGGAAAATTATGACACTCAGAGAAAGGTGTGCACCATCTACTCCTCAGGAAAGCGACAGAAAGATATGAGAATTGTCCGGGACATAGCAGAGTACGCTCACCAGGTGGGTGGTGGGCAGAGGGTGGGGATGCTCAGATTTCAGAAGGCTGGAGCATCCTAAGGAAGGAGGCATGGGAGAGTACAGTGGGCAGGAGCAACAGGACTGGCCACAAGCTGGAAAGTGCTCCGTGAGTGCTCCCACTGCCTCTGCCCTCCCTGCTGACCACGCAACCTGCAGGGGTGAACGGAGAACTGTCCCCATTCTGTGGGTTGTCTTTTACTTTCTTGAAAGTGCCCTTTAAAGAAAAGTTTTAAATTTTGATGAAGATCAATTTATCTAATGATGACAACTTAAAATAAATCATAGATTTTTAAAAAATATATAGCAAGAGCTGATTTTCCCCCACCATCTTTTTAATTTTTTGAAAAAAGGAGACATAGCTGACATATAACATTGTACTAATTTTAGATGTACAAGAGCCAGTTTCCTCAGTTAGGCCAAACTGTTCTAAATCTGGCCAGCAGAAAATGAACAAATGGGTGGAGTTTCAGGACAACACGTCTCATAGTTTTAATCTCTCCATATGTGTAATTTAGGTACCAGAGCACAGGTCTGTACCAAGTGGGCAGTACGATATTTCAGGTGTGAAACCTGAATTTAACTGGCTCAAATAAATATTCTAAGTTTTTGGTTATCATATTCTGAAACTCTTGTCTTTTTTGCCTCTCTCCAGGCATGTGAGCATCTAGCTCCCAATCTAATATAATTAGACTTTACTACGTAAGTCAGATGTTAGCTTCTAAAAATTATGACTCTCCACTCTAAACTGCGATGTATTAAAAAACTCATTTCAAAAAATGCTATCTCATTTACTATCCCTCTCCCAAAAAGAAGTAACCGGTTCCTGTCTGAAAAAAAAATGAGCACAATTAACACAGATAGAAGCAAGCAGGGGAGGGAGACTGTGCTTTATGTTTAGAAGAAAATCCCACTTTAAATCTAAGGAGGAATTAGAACTCAGTCTCATTCATCTGTGTGCTCAGCACAGGGCCTGGCCAGAGTGAGGGCCCGGTAAGTGCCTGTGAATGAATGATTGAAGGAGGCCAACGAACTCGCCCTCAGCTCTTCATGGCCTATTGTGGTGAGCACCACTGCGGGGTTAACCACCACCGTTGTCTCCATGAAAGGCAGCGATGGGACCACAATCGCACCCCGTTTTTATAACGTTCCCATCAGAGCCGATCCTCAGTAACCCCAACTTAACTGTTTCATTCCAGGGGAATTCATGACTCCTCTAAACATTAGGGATTATTCAGAGAGTGACCCATCATTGAAAAGCAGAATACTTCTCATGGGCTCTCGCTTTCTTTGAGGCTGGAGTTTTGAAGACTCATTCTGCAGACCCTACGCACGGGGTGCTATTGCTTCCGAGCCCCACTGCTCCCGCCTCTCTGTACTTTTTACAACATCAGGCACTTCAGGGAAATGTCTGCGCAGGGGTGGGCTATCATGTCCAATCACAAGAAACACCATTACATTTGTTTTGATAATTATTAGCCGGAGTCATGCGCACCCACAAATATCTGCATGCACAGGACACAGGGTTTGAGGTTATTGGAATTGGCATTTGCCTGACTATGAAACATCTGCCCTTTGTGAAGGTGCTCTGCTGGCGAGTGGCCGTAGAAGCCCATCCCTTCTCGGATGCGGCTGACATGCTCTGAACTCCCAGGGGGTGCATTCCAGCCAAACGCTGGCACCAACTGGGCACATCTCCAGCAACCATTGACCTTTCTAGCTCCTAGAAAAAGCCCTCATGTGTTCAAGTCTTTGTAAGTAGATTTAACTCTATAATCATTGAACATTGGCTCAGTGGATAGAGCGTTGGCCTGCAGACTGAAGGGTCCCAGGTTCAATTCCAGTCAAGGGCATGTGCCCAGTTGTGGGCTTGATCCCCAGTAGGGGGTGTGTAGGAGGCAGCTGATCAATGATTCTCTCTCATCATGGATGTTTCTATCTCTCCCTCTCCCTTCCTCTCCGAAATCAATAAAAATATATAAATAAAATAAAGTAAGTCTCCCACAAAAGTTTAAAGCAAGGTAAAGAGAGACTCAGCAACATGCCCATCGGAGCGATTTTGTGCCATATGATCTCCATGTCATGAGGGCTCATTGGAATAAAGGCTCAGCATACATAGTGCTGCCAGGTACCACGTGCTTCATCCTTGGAATATCAAAGGCATGACAAACTTTTGTCATTTTTCAAAGAAAAAGAAATATTCTCAAGATGAGGCCTGTTCCCAACTTTGCTAGGTTAAATACCCTACCTTTAAGTGATAAAACTTTTAACTCTATCCTAGAAGGAAATAACTAATGAGGCCCTAAAGGCTTGTTTTTGTGCTTAGTTTATTACGTAAGTAATGTATGCGGCAGCAGATGAAATAGCATATATGAAGGTGTCATCAGTATCATCATCATCGCCTATCAGCCCAGAGTGAAGGCATTGTTGACAAATAATGTAATAGTGTATTTACTGTACATAGCACACTCACAGCCATTTTGTTCCTTCGCATGAATCCTTGGATTGGCTCAGTCTAAATTGTTAGTGTTCTTAGCCACTGTGATGAGACGCTACCGTATGAACACAGATACATTTCTTGGCCTTCAGTTTTAGCTCCTTCCATGTCAACCAAATAAGCCAATTTTTTCAGTCCTTGGAAGATCATTAACTTGCAGAATTCCCACTCTACTCATTTAACAAACTCAAAAGCTCAGCCCTCACTTCCATGCTTTTTGGCAGCTGGTGCGTGTAAGTGACAGATTCTAAGACACACACTGGCTGGCGTGGTCGTGCTGTGTCTGCTGTGGAACCCGCGGGAGCATGCTTAGCTTTCTGGGCTCAAAGGGCTCATGTTCCAAAACAGAAACGAATATTGTGAGGGGACCTGAAAGTTGGCAGCATCTAGAATTTCATGAGTTTCCAGATCGCTAGTCCCTGTCTAAAGCTTCAATCGTGTCATGGTTCCCTTCAGCGAGTGTCCAATCCCCATGTGAGCCATAGCCATCATCTATTTACATATTTCATGAGCACAGAACGTAATGTCTAACAGTATTTCAAAGGGAGGGAAGAGAAATTCAGAAAGCACAGCACAGACCCCAAAACAGAGTGAAAATTTCAAATCTCCAGGCATGCATTTGCCCAAATGATCCAACAATGGCATACCAGAATGAGGCTGCAAGGAAGGTCAGAAAACAGAACAAAATACACACCGGAAACAAGACACAGGGAGTGGATGGGGAAGCCAATGAGGCAGCCAGCCTGTGATGTGCATCTCAGCTTTACATGCATGCAGGCATCCTCAGACCCCGGGGCCCGGGCCACATGCATGAGAAATAAGGACCAGGAAGTGGGCTTGGGCAATGGGAGGCTGGGCTTCAGGCTGTCAGAGTGGAAGAGCCCGCACTTCCAGCTGCACATCCCTCAGATGGTCATCCTACTCCGGGGGCCTCAAGCTCTCCAGCTTACATTCATTTTCAAAACTCCTGAGACCACAACACAGGCTCGAAGAGGAGAAGGAACTGTTCAAATGGAGGGCCATAGCCCTAACTACTTTGGCTCAGTGGATGGAGCGTCAGCCTGCGGACTCAAGGGTCCCGGGTTCGATTCCAGTCAAAGGCATGTACCTTGGTTGCAGCACACTCCCAGTGGGGAGTGTGCAGGAGGCAGCTGATCAATGTTTCTCTCATTGATGTTTCTAACTATCCCTCTCCCTTCCTTTCTGTAAAAAGTCAATATAATATATTTAGAAAATAAAAACAAAAACAAATGGAGGGCCATGGAAAGCCTGGGGTAGCCTGCCCACGTGCTTCTCCAATGGCTGTAGGTTCCCTCCATGTGGAAATTTCCAGAAGCGGGCGAGGCCTTCCATGTGAATGGGTAGATGTTTTTTCATTACAACCAAGAAGTAATTCTCTGGAGAATCAGCATTTAGCCATGCAACTATACCAGGCTTTTAAAGCAATCTAGTTACTGTACAAATTCTCCATGGTTCATTTTGTAGTTCAGCAAAAAGCTCATCTACTTTTAAAACGGAGCACATACTGTGATGCACATTATATTTTACATTTTCTATGTATTTTTAGTTTATTTTCTATAAACTCTATCATATGAACAGAAAATGGGAGATTATTGAGTGTTTTTAAATATAAGTTCAGGGTCATGCTAACCCCTCTTTGCCTAATGTTGTTCATCATTTAAATCCATAATACTTGTGTCCAAAACTTCAAATTCAGACTGAAAACAGAAAACAAAGTATATCCATATATTTTTTTAATACAGCACCACTTAGACACACAGAGGTGCTGTAATTTTTAGAGCCAGTTGATATTTCTATTAAAAAGTAAAAAAATTGCTAATGTTGTAATTTGCATGACTGAAGTAGCTGTCTGTCTTACCCTCAGTAAGAATTCGATTTTCTAGTTTAAGAAGAGGTGGACGATAAGAGTTTGCTTTAAAAGTTAAAACTCTCTGTCTACTTTGTACTGAAATGCACACACCTCATCTGAATGAGGGATGGGAAGGCCTGGGGTCTGTTCCGGGAGCTGCCACTTCCCAGCCGTGAGCCCCTGGCCGGTGGCTGACCCAGGGCTACAGCTCTCCACCTCCGTTCTGGGCCTACGTCACAGATGCTGTGAAGAGCTAAAGGAAGACAGAAAGTGCTTTAAGAGCACCATGCCGAGGGGGCACCAAAGACTCACGTGGGCTCGGTGCTCACACACACCGGGGCACTTGACCTCACGCGCCTTAGTGACCCAGGAGAGGTTTTACAGGTGAGGCAAGTAACATTCACCAAGTCAAGCCAACATCCAAGGCCCCACACGAGCTAGTGACGAGAGAGTGCTCCATCCACCTCTCCTGAGGCTGCTCACAGACAGAAGGTATGTGATCCTTTGTGATGTGCTGCTAGTACAAACTTTGTATAACCTTATGGGCGCACGGCCCTTTCCTTTCTGCGAAAAGTATCTCTTCTGAGCCCAAACGAGGCCATTTACATCTCAGTGAATTAAGAAATGTATTTTCCCTGGTGTATTAAAAACAAACAAAATCTTGACTTGGCCAAGGGTTTCTTTGTTCAAGTTTCTTTAAAATACATCTTTGAAGTGTCTTCAATAATTTCTTATGGTTTTATGAACTCGTCTGAAGTATCATCTTACATCTATATAAAAAGTTCTCTCTCTCTCTCCAAGACCGCTTTAAATAATCTGTCAAGAATTTTAAAAAGTGCTGCATCTACCAAAAAAGATGGGTCTCTTCGTTAACGGCAAATGGTGTGCGTCTTCGATAAGCATGTCAGCAATGTTATTTTCACAGCACAGAGAAAGCCAGAATAGCACACATAAAATGACTACATGCTGATCAGCACAACACATCCATATTTTAGGACTCAGATGCTCAAAAATCCAAGCGAGCAGAAACGAAATAGCTTGAGTAGACTACAAGCGATCTTTCAAATACAACAACGTTTGGGCTACACAACGGAAGTGTTAGTGACATGAGCACTTGGAACCAGGGTGAGACTTTTTTAGAACTGGCTCAAACCCCTGACCACATCTGGGCTTGCCTGCTCCTCCCCCTTTTAGCTACCTCCATTGGTTTAAATCAAGGCTATGGAAAGAATTAGCCTCCTTGTGGGGGCTCACACTTGTTTATTGCCTTATTCCTTCGGGGCTCTTGGCTTCCCCAGCCTGTGGAGGGGAACAGAGCCCCGTGGAGGGCTGTCACAGAAGCATAAAGGACAGCGAAGGAAACAATGAGAATGCCATCAAGGGGACGGGCAGAAATGGGGGACAGGAACAGAGTCCAGAAGGCAGAGCCTTGCTCTTCCATCATTCAGACTCCAGGGCAAGCCAACAGAAGATGACTCGGTCAGCTCAAACATAGACATGTAAGTTCCCTCGCCATTGATATTTTCTATACGGTCCAAATGTTGTCAATATCGGTAAGTGGTTAAGAGGCTCATCACTGTTAGGAAGACTTTTGAATATCTGTTGCTGAATCCCGCTGGGTTTTGCTGAGCCACATCACATATTAAAACCAGGCAAATACCCCAACTATTCTATATAATAAAAGGCTAACATGCAAATTGACCAAACAGCGAAACGGCTGGTTGCTGTGATGCACACTGACTACCAAGGGGCAGATGCTCAAGGCAGGAGCTGCCCCTTGGTGATCAGTGGGCTCCCACAGGGGGAGCGCTGCTCAGCCAGAAGCCCTGAGCCGGGCTCATGGCTGGTAAGCACAGCGGCAGTGGCAGGAGCCTCTCCCACCTCTGTGGCAGTGCCAAGGATGTTTGACTGCCATCAGTTGGACATCCCTGAGGGCTCCCAGACTATGGGAGGGTGCAAGCCAAGCTGAGGGACACCCCCCCACACACGAGTGCACAAATTTTATGCACTGGATCTCTTGTATATTATATTTTGCTTTTGAGGTACAGAAAAACAAAATAGTAATATATATATATATGTTCTAGATCAATCTTGTGGTGGTAAACAAACTTCCTGTTTCTTCATTGAGGGCCCTTAGAAGTGACATGTTTCTCCACCGAGAGGTGCTATGCCAGTTCTAAGGCACGGCTGGTGCAGGCGCCACACACACAGGCATGCTGAGGGGAGCTCGGGCTGACCCTTGGAGATCGCCTTATTAGCCTTCCCCGGTGCTAATAACTCTCCAGCAGGCGGTGCCGCCTGGAACCTGCCTCCTTACCTTTGACCTGGGGGATGAAGTGGTGTCGGAAGGGGGAGTTGGGGCGGGAGTCGCTGTGGGCGGAGCTGAGGCTGCTGGTGCGCAGGTAGGACAACCTCTGCACACCAGGAGACAGCAGCTCTGGGCAGCAGGGAGGCGGGGCGGGCGAGGTGGAAACAGAAGAGAGAACAGAAATTAACACAGGAGCAGGGACCAGGCGTCGTGCCGAGGGGGTTGGGGGAGCGGAGGGGGGTAAGGATCATTAATCAGGAGTCTGAAAAAGGAGGAGGGAAAAAGGGTTAAGGAAGCTCCTGCTAAGAGTTAGGCAAGCGGGGAGAATTTGCAGATACCCAGACTGAGGTTGGTACGGAGGCGCTCTCTGAGAATGAAGGGCCTTAGCGAGAAGGAATGGCCACCAGGACCCCCACTCCCACCCCACCCCATTTGGATGCCACCAGCTAAAGGTCAGCCAGTATCAGGCACATCATTTAGACCCCAAAACAGCTCTTTTTAAAAAGCAACTGACAAACCAGAACCTCAGAGGCACATGTCAAAAAAGTGCCAGTCATTTCAGGAGCCTTGGAAAGAAGGACTGATGTGCACGCGGCAGAGTCTGTTTATTTTTTCAAGCTGCACCTTTCCCCCTGGAAGTCTAATTTTATTTTGCTTACGCAGGAAAAAGACCCCACACCTGCCTGTGTTCCCTGGGTGCCGCAGAGCTGCTTAGGACCCCGAGAACCGGGCAGTGGCAGCGCTGTTCTCTCGGAAGAAGGACGGACATTAAAGCTAAATCCAGGGCCCTGCACCCTCGCCTGGCAGCTAGGACCTTCGGATGGATAACCTGAGGCGCTCTACCGGGGGAAGGGGACCTTTTTCCCGCCAAGGGCCACATCATTCATGGGCCATACAAAATTATCAACTTAAAGATAAGCCTGCTGTTTGGTCAAACATTTAACTCGCCCCTAAAGCCTTGGCAGGGGCAGACCAAATGATTTGGGAAACTTGCACGGCCCGCGGGCCGGATGTTCCCCACCCCTATACAGACCACAGCTACACTATCAGAACCACCCCAGCTTCACTTCACTAGGGCAGACCTTGAAAAAATGCTTAGAAACCCTGAGCACTGGTATCACATATCTGTCATAGACTGTGAAGGAGAGAAGGAGGGATACTGAGAAGGGGGACTTTCTAAAGGCTACTGTCGTTAGAACAGACTGGGACAGATGAAAACTTTTGAGTGCTCAATCATGACACGGCCTTGAAGGGGAGCACTGCCCCCTCTTCCCCTTCCCTCCCCCTCAGAGGTGCTTAACCAAGCTTGGTCACACCACATGCCTGGAAGAGAAATGGAATAAATCCACCAACAGATGGCTATTACTGGATCTTGGATAAGGCTGACGTGCCTAAAAGGGACATCAAAACAGTTTCTTTCAGAGATCTTCATCAAAGTCTAAGGGGGTTGAGATCTTCTTCAAGACTAAAGGAAAACAAAACCAAACCCCAAAACACTCTCCTTTGCTTATAGTCGTCCCCTGTCCAAATGTAATTTAATAAATCGTAGTGAATATAACCACAACATAACTGTTTCAAGAAAAGATGCAACACAAACTATAGTTGATAGGGGTTTGTTTTTTCCCCTGGAAGAGGGGTCAGTGTTCGGCAGCCAGCTCTCAGTGACGGGGAGAGAGCATCACACAGAGACGCGGACCATCACACAGAGGGAACCCTGGGAGCAGCGGCCTTACCAGGTCGGTGGAAATGCTGGGGAGAGCGGGACGTGGTGGGAGTGTAGCTGTGGCGGCTGTACACCGGGGAGTTGATGGAGCCCTGGCTGGTGGACCGGTGCATCATCCGGTCCCGAGCGTCCTGGTACCCCTGGAAACACAGTGCGAGAAAGCGTGGGCACAGAGCGTGCACTCGGGCCACGGTCACGTCCAAGTGATGTCGAGTCCC
The DNA here is from genome assembly GCA_004026665.1 of Murina feae. NCBI lineage: Eukaryota > Metazoa > Chordata > Mammalia > Chiroptera > Vespertilionidae > Murina > Murina feae. Next base: position 3,831 of record PVJC01006088.1, on the reverse strand, counting down.
ACGAAAGCTGCCCAGGGTCCCTGGGGCCACCTGCTCATGGGTACACTGCAGGGCCCTGGTCCTTGAACATCATGCTGACGTGCATCCGTGGTTCATGCCTTCTGTTCAAGACCTGCAGTATTGCATGTACCCTGATTCTGACCGGTAGGTGGGACAGACTCCAGTGTTGGCAGAGCCCTGGGATCAGGGGGCAATTCCAATGACCACGTGTGTGTTAGGCTTATGACGTTTGCTCACACACATCGCTTCATCAGATCTGCACAGTAAGGACGGTGGGACACACGCTATTGCTTCCCCTTGTTCCAGACGAGTGCAGCTTGTACAGGCAGAGCCCGCCTCAGAGCCCACCTCCCGCTCCAGTCTCAGCCCCTGTTCTGACTGCCAGCCCTCGATGTCCACAACACTCATCTGGTGACATTTTAAGCCGATTTTCCCAGGGAACAAGCTGGTGGTGGCCTCAGTCATTCTGCTTTCCGCTTTGGGAAACATATTCCAAGGAAATTAAAAAAAAAAAAAAAAGATCTTTAAACGATCTTTAGAATTTACTCAAAGATATTTAAAATACCATTTTTTAGGAGAAAGCTTTGTATTACATGCTCAGCAAGTTGGGGAGCAATTAATTAACTGAGGGCACAAAAGCACCATCAGTCTAGAAAATAACGTGCTAGCTACAAAGCGCAAAGAGCCCCACGCATCAACACAACGGATCCCTGTTCAAAAGATGACGGGGGTACTGGAATGCTTGGCGTTTCAGGAATTTGTTGACCCGTGAAGTTTCTGCTGACACACTAGAAGGTGGGAAGCCTGTGTGAGCATCCACTATCTTAACACCTCAGCATCCAGGGCTGCACGAACTCTGCAGGCACGTGGCAAGAGGCTATGGCTTGACCCTAACGGGCTGTCACAATAAATCAAATGAAAACAGCAACGAAACAAAAAGTCCCCAGATAATGTGCCTGAATCTTGCAACCGGTCAATAAGAGAAGTTAATGCTTCCTAACTCCAGCTGTAATGATCAGAATGCTAATAGAAATTGATGACTCACAGGCCGCAGCCACAGACCATCAGAATACTGCCGAGTTTTTTCCTGTGTCAGGTTATAGCAATTACTTAAGATCAGTTCAGTTTTGTGTCGAAGATCCGGAAAGTTGCCTGGTTTGAGGCAAGACTATTGATTTTATTTATTGTTATTGTTAGTTTTAGATGGGGCTAGATCTAACTCCTGAGGAGTTTGCACATTGGATATGTAAGGAAATGCAAAATAATAGAAAGCACAAAAGACACACAGTCCCTTGGTTATTAGCTGTAATGGCTCCAATGAAAGGGCTGGGTCAGACTTGGTGCTGGACCATGCTGAGGTCTGGGCTGGTCTGAGCTTAGACCACTAGTCTCAGAGCCACCCTGCAAAGGAAAATTATGCAAGGATGACAGAATGCACTTCTAAAGCCACTGGTCACCAAGGAGGTAGTGAATGTGGGGGAAGGGTAAAGCTGGACACTCCTGAGACTGGGATGTGGGGTACAGTGTGAGGGAGTTGTTTTATGTTGGAGGTCGGTACTACAGCCACTGTAAAGTCTGTTTACCCAGAGGAGGGGGAAAAGATAATTTATTTTAGGCTAAAAGGTGTGGCCTCCTATGAAGGTGGCTATTCATAGGACACACGATGATCACTGTTGGCTATTTCAGATAATCCAGGCTGATTTTACCCCACAGATTCCATGTAAAGAGAACTTTACTGCTGTGTCTTATAGCCATATCTTACCTGCAAGGAGGCCTACATCCTATATAATAAAAGGCTAATATACAAATTGACTGAGCAGCGGAATGACCGGTTGCTATGACGCACACTGACCACCACGGGGGCAGACGCTCAATGCAGGAGCTGCCCCCTGGTGGTCAGTGTGCTCCCACAGGGGGAGTGCCACTCAGCCAGAAGCCGGGCTCATGGCTGGTGAGCACAGTGGCGGTAGCCTCTCCCACCTCCGTGGCAGTCAGATACCCCCTAAGGGCTCCTGGACTGCGAGAGGGTGCAGGGCAGACTGAGGGAACTCCCCCCAGTGCACAAATTTTGTGCACCAGGCCTCTAATTCATCATAATCTCATGCACAGTTTTTCTGTTCTTTTATTTAATGTTCTTTCCCCCAAATTCTAGGCTAGGACAGGTCTGAGTAGCTCCCCAGCTCCACCCACTATAAATTTCAAGAATGGCACTTACTTCTGCAGATGGAGTAGGAGACAAAGTCCTTGGAGACTAGAAGAATAAGAGAGAACTAAAAATCACTATGTTTATTAACTTGTCAGTTTTCATTAGTGCTGTTTGTCAGCATCACCTGGAAACATTATTCCAAATACATGCACCAGCACCCCTCGCCTGCCCCCGTTCCTGATGCAGTGAGTTGAGCGTTGGGCTTGGCAGGCACACAGCTCCCAGATGACTGTGGCGCATGTTTCTGCCTAAGAATCACGGGTTTTGATAAATACATGTGGTTGAGCTAGACAAATGGGAATTATTCCCTTTCTATGCTCTACCAGTGCTCTTTACTACTCTGAGTTACAGTGTCTACAAAACTCAGTGAACACGATTATTAACTAAGTGATAAGAACAGCAATCACATACAATGGTTTGATGACCGAAACAGGCCTGAAGGACCAGGTCTGTGGCATCTGGTGGCCTTGCGAACCTTGCCACCATCACCTTCAGGCTCAGCCCTATACCTACTTTCTAAGGCACACAGCATTTCAAGGTTACTCCTCTGGTGTTTCTAGAATGGCAGTATAAGGATTCTACGAAGGAAGTGTTGATACATCATCAAGTAGCTCCTACAGCTGCATTTGAGTGGCCGCAGGTGCAGCTACCGCCATTTGACCACTAGATGGCACTACGTGAAAAACGGATATCACTTTCCTGGCCCAACACACCATTTCAATGCAGGGTAAAACCCAGATCCGAAAATAAACAAAAAAGAACAATATATGATATTTCTACATAGAACAGAAATAGGGCTATAAGTCAATATAATTACAAAATAAGTTCAACTGTGAACAAATTAAACAAAACCCCATTTTCATGCCTTTTCTTCATCTAAGATGGCATGGCATTGATGTTACATTTACAGTCTGTTTCCACCTTGGTTGAACGGCTGATTTCAGACCAGAACTTGAGTAATGTATATATCTGAGTGAACTCAAGCTAGTGTATACGTGATTCTGGTTTAAAAAATAACAGGGAAACAAATTTAGAGGGAAAAATAATTTAGTCCTGGGGAAATACAGCAGAGCCCAAGAGACCTGGGTGGGAGGTGACAGCAGGAAACTCCCAGCCACGGGGGGAAGGGGGGAGACCCCGGGGCTCAGTGGCCCTGGCCCAGCAGCAGGATGGTGGGCTGCGAAAGCATTCGCAACCCCCTAGGGGACAGATACAAACCACAGTAACAAAGGTCGCGGCTGAAGATTTACTGCCAGCCTGGCCCTCTGCTGACTGCTATAAAAGGTTAGTTCATATACATGAGCTTTCACAGATAATAAACTGTTTAGATATGATACATATATTAACCTTGAGTTGGTAGTTAATTTAATCCTCACTGTCACCCTCAGGGAGAGTCTGTCATGACCCTGTTGTGCAGGTGAAGAAACTAGGTCACAATGATTGTCACATGGGTAACATCAGGCAGCCAGCACGCGAGTCCCCAGGTTACGCCGAGTGATTTGATTCCAGAACCCTGGCACATACGCCTGTACTATATCGTGGCACCATTCTCTCAAAATTCTTCTATTTTTGCACATACTCATTATCACCCTGTGTTTAAAACTGCAGCTGTCAAATTGCGGGGT